>JAUZSV010283090.1:0-19644 GCA_034780495.1 Parotocinclus cesarpintoi
TTGTAAAGTGATTTATTTGCAATGTCCATCTGAAGTTTACATTTTTTAGATTCAAAAATGTAAAAACATTGTTCTGCATGCCTGTGTGAGTATATGACATCATTCACTTTCTCATTATTATTCTGCTTAACTTGTAAATCGGCAGGTCCCAGAACACCAAGAGAGTGGTGATTCAGCAAGTCAGCAGGGCAGAAAAAGGTCTCTGAACATATGGACACAAAAGCAGTATAGTAATTCTGTAGTGCAGACAAATAGCTTTAGTATGATGATCATGTTCCACTGAAGGATTACAACAAAAACATTTCCTGTCTTTATGAACATTAGTGGTCCTGAAGGAGTCGTGTACACTCACTGGCCACTTCATTAGGTACACTTGTTAAACTGCTTATCGACGCAAATATCTAATCAAGCAATCACATAGAAGCAACTCGGTGCTTTTAGGCATGATCAAGGCAAGCTACTTAAGATCAAACCAAGTATCAGAATGGAGAAGAAAGGTAATTAAATGGACTTTTAATGTGGCATAATGGTCAGAATCTTTTGATGTTTTACTGCTTATCTACTGGGATTTTCACACAGTCTTCTCTAGAGTTGGTTGGAAAAAGAGAAAATTAGGGTTAGGATCAGAATTTTCCATAAACTTCATGAAAGCATTGATCCATTCTGCCTTGAATCAACAGTTCAGGTTGGTGGCGATGTAAAAGTGTGGGGGATATTTACTTGGCATACTTTGGGCTTCTTAATACCTCCTGGGCATCATTTAAACTTTACAACCTATCTGAGTATTGTTGCTGACCACGTCAATCCCTTTATGACCAGTTTTCCATATTCTGGTATCTATTTCCAGCAGGAGAACACTCCATATCACAAAGCTCAAATAATCTCAAACTGGGTTCTTAAACATGACACTGAGTACTAAAGTAGTCTTCACAGTCACAAGATCTCAATCCAAAAGTACCTTTGGGAACAGGAGTGCACCAACAGAGCAGCTTTGGGATGCAGTGGAATAGGAGATTTGCATCATGTATGTGCAGCTGACAAATCTGCAGCAACTGTGTAATGTTTTCAAAATGAGATTCAACCCTGTATTAGCAGTACCTAATAAAGTGGCCTGTACAAGTACATTACCATCCATCCATCCATTATCTTTTGCTTAATCCACACTGGGTTGCATGCCAGCCGGTGCCCCCTAGAAACTCTAGGCGCATGCCATTGTAGGGCACACACACAGTCACACGCTAAAGGCCATTTTTAGAGAGACCAACTAACCAATTTACACATGTCTTTGGACTGTGGGAGGAAACCGGAGTACCCGGACTAAACCCACACAGACATGGGGAGGACATGCAGACTCCACACAGAAAGGGCCCAGGCCACTCCACCCTGGGATTGAACCCGGGACCTTCTTATTGTGAGGCAGCAGTGCTACCTACCAAACCACCGTACTGCCCCTTGTATATTAAACAATTACAAAATTGGGAACGTCTTCACTAGCACAGAGTCAAACGATCTGTAATGATAGGAAATTAAAATATCAGAACGATAAAGTGGCAAGGAGCTGTAACTGTACAAAAATCTGTCACCCGATTATCTCTTGCGTTATGCAGATATTTTAGCACGACTGTGTGAATATTTCAGAGTACCCAACACTTGTAGTTTTCACTTGCAGTATTCAACTTGACCGACGGTTATTTTCACATCGTGGACAGAAACCCAAATATCATGAGTGGATCGATTTGTTTTTAATCACTCACTCCTCCCTCAGCTCAGCAGAGATGCTAATTATTACAGCTCATTTCTTCACAAGGATGCTTTGTATAAGATTTTGTCAGAGTTATTCTGCACCGCTGATGAGTCAGACCCCTGCCTGAATGTTTGCAGAACATGAAAAATAGGAAGTTTGATCAACTCTGAGCTCAGCTGACAATTTCTCAGAGATCTGCTGGGGCAGCTTTCCAAAAGCATTCATTCAATTTAAATCAGTTTTATAAAGCCTGGAAATAATTCAGTGTAACTTCACATTGTGCTGATGAATGAGCGTATGAACATCTGAAGAGACAGAAAAGCATCCATCCTGAAGCTGTAGTTTATAAATGTACCTGCTGTAACTCTGAAGTGTGGCACACAATTACTTTTTACAGAGGCAGGTTTTATTGATCCACAGACTACACAGTCAAATTTAGCTCTTTTTGCACAGTGCCGGTGTGCATGGCACTGCGGTACATTCCTTAAATCTGCTCAACATGTGCTCTCAGGCACTGTGCAGAAATGACTGGTCGAATCTGAGGCATGACGTCCCTCAACTAAATAAGATGCTGAACGTTCTTCCATGTGGGCTTATCTTTCTGGGAGGTGAAAGGAAGAGTTTGGAGGCATTCACTGACATCAGGGGTGTTTTTTATCTGGGGTGGCCCAGGGGTAGAAGAGGGACATCTAGGGGAGGCTGCAATGCTTTTTTTATGTGCATGCACCTCAGAATTGCCTGTAGAGCTAGAGCACAGAGACATGTTTGTGTGGAAGCACAGATTTGGGAAAGGCTATACAAATTCTGGGGCACTCCACCAATCTGGGCTTCATAGCAAAGTGGCCAGAGAGATGGGCAAACTTCAGGTGGGCTATATTACACACATCTTTCTGGCATATGGTCTTCCTTTTTTGGTGGAGGTGATGTACATTAGAGGCTGACATTTTTTCAGGAATCCCATGGGTCACGTGATTCCCACGGGATTGGACTCGACTTACGGTAACTATTACTCACGTGATTGGGACAGTACAGGATAAAAAACGGGAGCAGACAGGAGCGGGAACCAATAAATAAGACAAAAGACAACCATAAAATAGGCACTGCCATTTTGTATTTTTTTCTTTTAAGAAACCTACAGTAACGCAATTCTTAAGAACTACACGGCCCAGAAGCCAATGGTGCTTCCAACCACAGCTTCCTGCCGAAATTCATAGAACAGCAGCAATGGAAGGAGTAAACACAAACTGATGTCGTAAAAATTGATTTGCAACGCAAAGTCAGAAGTAACGACTTATCTATAAAGCTCAAAGAACTGACAGGAAAGTCGCAAATATTAATGAACTTCATGAGAGTCGAGCGTGACGCACTTTTTTTAAAATATTAAACTCAGGCACAGTATGTGAATTGTGAAGGTAATGCCTTTATGCACATTTGTTGGTTGACAACAGTTCTTTTGCTTTGTGTAGTTTTTTCTTTAGGCAAATTAATGCCTAATGTTTTACGGAAGTAATTGCTCAATAAATGAGTAAAATCAAAAAGCAACTTTATGTTATGTTTGGGTTTATTCAACAGAGACTGATCCTCCATAAGAAAAACTATATGGACCACAGGCCGTGTATTATTTATGTTTTGTGGCCTTTAGTGAAGGACTTTTTTTTATTAAGGCATTAAATGTCTCCCTATATTACTACAAATGAACTGTACCTGTTGCCATATCCTTTGGAATAAAACTGCAGAACACAAACTTATCTTAAAAAAATGGGGATAAGATAAAATTACATTGTATTGCCTAAAAACTAAAATAAGTAGGAAAAATGGGAGCGGTACAGGAGCGGGAGTCATTTTGAATGGGAGCAGGATGGGAGTGGGAGTAATTTTACCAGGAGTGGGACAGGACAGGAATTTTTATTTTTTTTTCAACCCAGGATTGGGATGGGACAGGAATGAAAATCCACTGACGTGTCACCCTCTAATGTACATTCAACAGGGAATGTGAGTGACTGGGTAATTAGAAAAATTAGGGAAAATAGGGACAGGATCAAGCATGAAGTGCTACTAACACTAAAGCAATACAAACATGGTTTTCAGCCAGATCCCTTTGCAGATTATTAAATATTTCACATGAATTATTTGAATGTTCATCAAACCTTGCTCCGTTATTCATTTCAGTCATGTTTCAAAAACTTCCCAAATCTGATCATGCTGCGGCTCATCTGTTAGAAATAGAAATTCTCGTAGAAATGCAAATATATTCTTTGACCCAGCCCAGGCACTCGACAAGTGGAAAAAAGTAATAAACCCCATCTTGAGCTTTTGATTTTGTTTCCCTCCTGGCTTTCTTGAAGTAGGAGGTGTGTGTCCTTGTGTCACCCCTCGTCTACCAGTCTGTGACTTCAAGATTTTCACCCACAGACTATGACAAGTGCACAAGGAAGCCAAACACCTGCCATTTTCTGGAGCTACACAAGAATGGATCAGTGCCACTTTGACACCATCCGTTTTGTCCATTTTAATGGTCATAGAGAGCAGGAAGCGGATTGATGCTGTGTTCAGCAGTTGGCATTGAGAGAGCCGGACTGGCCTACGTTCACTTGCAAAAGCAGGAGACACTTACAAAGAGAGATGTCTAGGGTCAGAGCCAGTCTTAGCTCAGCCAATAACACAAAGGGAATTTTAGGCTTCTCAAACCTTAAATGGCTACAGAGGCTATTCAGGGTCCTGGTGGCATTCAGATAGAATTAAATCTTTTCAGGTTTCACAAAGTTTTAGAAAGTAAAGCTTTTAGGAAAAGGGTTTCTCAAGCCTGGTAGAAAGCTCTGGGAAATTAAAGGCTGAAATTAAAAGACTAGCACTTTGTTTGTTTAATCCAACTATAGGTAATCACAGCCAGGACCGGAGAATTTGCTACTTGGAAATGAGTCTCACTACCATACCCTTCAGCAAGGTACAGGTGTGGGCTGTGGTGGCCTAGTGGCTAAGACACTGGACTGTGGACCAGTAGGGTGGTCAAAGGTTTCAAATCCCACCTCTGCCAAGCTGCTACAGGTGGGTCCTTAACCCACAATTGCTTGGATTGTAAGACTGTATAAGTTGTAAGTCGTTCCGGATAAGGGCGTCTGCTAAATAACGTAAATGTAAATGTAATTGTACAGGTTGCACCTCCGTCCTGTTAAGGAAATCCCACCCCTGCCAAGCTCCCATTGTTGGACAAAGCTCACGGTTGCTGGGATAGTAAGGTTATATCAGTCAGAACTCGCTCTAGATAAGGGCATCTGCTAAATGACTAGCTATAATCAACTAGTTTAAAAACACAACAGCCTTTGAACAAATACAGGTTAAATCACACCTGACTCTTCATGTTACAAGCCCAGTCCAGGGTTTGAACCCACATCCTTATCTGACTTATGTTTCTAGCATATGGCTCTTAATTCAGAGTCACAGGAACTGTGCAAATGTTTTGTGATTGTCATAAAATCTTACATGCAGCCTAATAACTTTTTCCTAATTCTGTCTATAGCTTATTCAATTAAACACATTTTCATAAACTGATAAAGCCCCAGACACTGCACTGTTTGTTATCTTTATCCATATTTATTCATTCATTTTCTTATCTGCTCCATAAGCCGGAGTACCCACAGAAAACTCTCATGGTCTGTGGTCTGGATAGAATTGGGGACTCTGGAGATGTGAGGCGATCATATTAACTGCTGTCACACCTTATTTCTTACCAGATACCTACGATAATAGCATGGTACGGCAGTGGTGACTCAGTGGTTAAGGTGGACAATTGAACAGAAAGTTGAACAGAAAGAGCTTCTAATGACGATGTCAAATACTGCAAATGTAAATGGCCTATTAGAAGCTGCAAATTTAGGCTGAGAGAGAAGTGACTGTGCTGTATAGCTATACTGTCTGAGAAAGCAAACTTTATGGTGAAAGAATTTGTTCTGGGTAAAAGCTGGTGCTTGCAGGGAGATAATAAAGTGATATGTATTTCGCTACAATAATAGTACATTAGTGCCAGGCAAACGAATATGTGCTTGTATGTGCGTTGTTGATAATGTAAATAAAGAATTTTCCTTAGAACAATCCTACAGCCACCTAATCTGAAAATGAATCCTGCACCATAGTGGTTAATATTATGTCATATATGACAGCAAATGTTTCAGGAGTTTGAAAGCATAATTATACTGCTCTAAAGTCCCATGTTGCGCCAAATGAGAGCTTCTAGCCCGCGTTTCACCTAATGAAGTGTGCGAATTTGGAGTAGGGGAGTGGGTATTGGGGATCAAGTTCATATATCACTTTGAGGTCCAAATGTTTACTCAAGGTTCGAGATTTTTTACTCTGTGGGGAAGGTTTACTCTTTGCTGTAGGTTACTGAGGTTAAGGTTAGTTTTGTAATACCGATACTGGGACCGTAAAAGAGCATTCCCGATTTTGTCTCAGTCTGTATCTTATTTGTATTTGGTCTTGTCTCAGTCTCGGGGTAAGGTGTTGAGTACAGCCGAGTCCAATGCATCTATTTAAATATACACTGAACATTTTCTATTAAATCTTAAATATCAACAAGCCATTCAAAAAGAATAAATCAGTCCTTTCTCCACATACCTAAACAACATGTGCACTCAGATTGACAAAAAGGAAACAAGTTCCTGCTCTTCTCATTCAGTATTAAATCAGTGAAAATGTTTTATTTTAAATAGTCTGACATTAAGACTGGAATTTTTACTTAGTATAGTTTAGGATAGTTTTAGTTTCAAAGTCAGACTGAAATGTTACTATTATGTTTTCACATTTATTACTAGTTTGACTAAGACTAATATAATATTAGACTAATATAAGACTAATATAATAATATTAATAACTGGTAATAATTTTAGGCTGTATATTATTTATTTATTTATTATACTGTCATTGACAAAAAATAACTAACCAAGAAGGAATTGTTGATAACGAAACTTTATCTACTGTATATGAATGTAATGATGGATATATATATATAAAGGATATATTTATTGGGGAAAAACTGTACAACTGAAAGGAGGCTAGAGCTAGCTTGTTTGGCAGTCTCTAGCCTTCAATACAAGATGAGATTTGGTTGGGCATGGTATCCTGTTGCACAAATGGTATGCAATTTGTTGAACTGTCCATCCTGCTTTTGTTAGTCCATCGCTTCGTCAATGCCAATTTAGAGTAATCTAACATGCATGTCTTTCGACATGTGGAAACAAACTGAAGTATCTGGAGTAAACCCACGCAGACACAGAGAGGACATGCAGACTCCACACAGAAGGGACCCAGGCCGCTCCACCCTAAGATTGAACCTGGGACCTTAATGCTGTGAGGCAGCGGTGCTCCCCACTGAGCCACCACATTATTTAATGTTGTAAACTAAGTTTAGGTGTAAAATTAATTATCTACCATAATATTACATTCAGGAAATCTCCCCGCAATGCTAAAAAAAGATAAATTGTGCGTGTGTGTGTGTGAGTGAGTGAGTAAGTGAGTGAGTGAGAAATCTGTCATCATGTCCATCATGTCCATCAAGTCTCAAGTCATCAGGCATTGCAGACAAGTTTTTCTCACACACAGACACACACATACACACACGAACAGACACACACACACACACACACACACACACACACACAGACACAGACACAGATTGCCATTTAAAAAGCCTAAATATCATTCTGAATTAAGACTAATGTGCATATGAATATATCATCTTTAAAGCAGTATTTGCTATGCATGCATGCCAGTGATATGATAATTACACTCTGAGTGATGAAGGCATTTAGCTGGTTCATTTCCAAATCCCAGGATAACCATGCAGCATGAATAGTGCCTTGATTTGACGTAAAAACTGCTTACACAGAACACACCCTGAATCAATGTACAAATGGTTTGTGAACTCAAATGTATTCCTTTAGCGCTTTTTACAGTAAAGCATTATCTCAAAGCAACTTTACAATTCTAGATTATCCTCTAAGATCTAAGGCCAGTCCCAAATTAAGTAAGCCTAGGTTAGAGTAGTAAGAAAAAACACCCTAAACATAATAAGGAAGAAACCCTGGGAGAACCAAGACTCTAAAAGGGCCGCTTCACTGCTTTGCTTTACATTACATTTGCAAATCTAAAATATCCTATTAGGTAAAAGTATGTTTTGTAAGTTTACACCCAAACATCACACCCATCTGATTGTTAAACAGCTCATTCCAAAACCATGGTTAATGTTAATGTTAATAAATCTTGCTTGCAATTGACTTTGTAATTCAGTCAATAGTTCTGGGCTCCCCTCAGATCAGTTAAATTATTTGCCATTATATTTGGTAAGTCAATTCTTTATGAAGTTTGCTTCGGACACATAGCTCTGCCTTGCTGATACAAAAGACCCTAGCAGATGCTTGGCATTTCTGCATGGGGCTCATTGCCATGGATGGAAGCCCAATTCGTAAAACTACTGATGAACAATTCTAGTTCTGACTGTCCTTCCAGAGGCAGTTTGGATTGTGATCTTGTATCTGATACTGCTTCATGGCTCCTGGGTGTTACAGTCTTACAATAACAGTAGGGCTACACTGTACGAGTATGTCAAGTATGGATGAACTGACATACTGACTGTAAAATAATGATTACTATAACTGCTCTGGGATATTTCCTTCACTTGTTGAATATATCTTTAAAAACATATTTAAAAGATATTCTTATATTAAGATGTTTTTATATTATACCGTTCTTACTAAAATTAGGGGATATGGGTCTTGGCTACTGAACCCTACCTACTCTACCCTACTGAACAGTTTACGTGCAACACTCTCGTCCAGTTTGCCTAATTTTTGTAATGGAACAACTTTCTTTGACTTTTAATTTGCTTTTCTGAGGATCCTGCTAAATGAAATAAAATCAAATGCTTCTTTTTTCAATTGCTTCACATTCATTTTGGCATATCCCCTTGTTTTTCGTGAGCAGTGTATATTTGAAATGTACAATACCATGTATTGAAATAATAAGTTTGTTTGTTTGTTTATTTGGCTACTTTAACGTCACTTATTGGCATCAGTGGCCATCCAGCGACACGCACAAGGTTCGATCCATACACAAGTTCATTCCAAGACCAGTCATACATACACAAGTCAATGACAATTTAGAGACACCAGTTCACCTAAAACACATGTCTTAGGACTGTGGGAGGAAACCAGAGTACCTGGAGTAAACCTATGCAGGCACGGCAAGGACATGCAGACTCCACACAGAAAGGACCCAGGTCTCGCCACCCTGGGATTGAACCCGGGACCTTCTTATTGTGAGGCAGTGGTGCTACCCACCGAGCCACCGTGCTGCCCCGAAGAAGAAGTAGAAACAAAGTGAAACTGAAGTTTCTGAAATATAGAACCATTTAATGTAACTTTGAACAGGTTGCAAAAGTACAAATGGGCAATGATTTAAGTGAAGCAAGATTATAGGGTAATAAAAACTGACTTGCCAGGACCGATGAATATGATGAAGACCTTTTACAGGATGTGACAGCTTATCCAAAGCACTTAGCTACAGGCTGAAGCCACACTCGCCTCCTTCTTGCCCTCCCCCCTCTCTTCCATGTTATGTAAGTCTACTGATTGAAAGACAGACCCCTACATTCCACCCACCTCTAGTTAGGGGATAAGTCTAGGATAGAGACTGTGGCATCTATCTAATCTAGGTAATTCTCTTTGTCTGTTTGCACTTGTCTGTTTTATAACTAAAACTATCCAGCAACACAATCATGAAAACCGTAGCTGTGCGAATATGCAGGCAGAATCATAGTGTTTCGATTTATTGTGCTATGGTTGTGTAGGTGTGAGTTACATGTTATACTAAATGTCTGTAGGTGGTTCTGCTGAGCCTTAATCTCTATGAAACAGATTTCCACTTCATGTGCTGGATTGTGTTTCTTATTTAGCTTGTGTTTATTCCAGTCACCTTCCATTTTCTATCCAGAGTTAATTATCTATTGGGTGTGTGTTTTAATCTTGAGGAATAAGTAATCACCCTTTGTCCTTGGTGCAGTTTCCTCACAGAGTTCCTGGATGTAGGGTGAATTACAAGATTATTTCCTGAAGCGAAACATTTCAAACTCTGCATTCTCAAAACAACAGCACATTTACTGGCATCTACATGCTTTGAAATTTCTGCATTGCCTATAAAATGTGGCGCATTTAATTTATAAATACATCATAAAGCGCCATAAAAACAACTAAATTTATGCCTTTAATAATAATATCCAGACAGACAGAAATTACAGGTGTGCTTTGATTAGACGCTGGGTCTTTCGACAAGAAGAGTGCTTCCCTATTTAAAATAAGGCTGTAAGAATCTTTGGGTAGTGTATCTATTGGAGAGAGATCGTTGACTGCTCGACATGCCTCTATGGAGCACTCACATTTTGCCCAGTTGACAGACTTTGAGAGGGAAGCAGGACGGTCGTTTTTGGCAACCTGCCTAAAAAAGGTGGTTCCGTGAGGGCATGCACACACTTATGTTTTGTCAGTGCCTGTTACGGAACAGGATGTGAATGTTTTATATCCATATATCCATTATAACAGACTTATATTAATATAAGAAAAGACATATTCGGTTGTACACTACTGTACATCCAATTGTTAGGCCACCATTAGATTAGATATACCATTGTTTAGCAATGGTCTTTTTAAAAGGAAAGCAGCCAGGAAATAACTATTTCCGATGAGCAACGGGGTGAAAAGGCTGATAGTTGTGATATTTGTAGGTCCAGTATTCGTGTTATAGATGGTCTTTATACTATTAACTAAACAACAAATCTAATGGTGGTCCCAGACTTTTGCAGCGATACTGTACAATATTGAATGTAGTGTCCTACCAAAAAACTTGTGATCTCATGATATGTTCATATAATCGTATGTGACTCAAGCATCAAGATTCCTGGAAAAGAAATCTGTTAGGATCCGGTCTCAATTCAATTCAGTCCTAAAGGCAGTATTAGCATGGCTGAGATATGCAACTGTTTTATTAGTGCCTGAGCAACTAATCACATCCAAATATATCTAATGTGTTGCTTTTTTTCAATTCAATTTGATTTGTATAGCACTTTTTACAATAGACATTGTCACAAAGTAGCTTTACACCGATACATGGACAATTGTCACAAATTAAATTCTATTGTCCTTAAAGAGCAAGCCAAATGGTGACAGTGAAAAGAAAAAACTCCCTGAGATTAAGAGGAAGAATCTTTGAGAGGAAACCAGACTCCGAATGGAAACCCATCCTCATTTGAGTAATAAGCATAATTAACATTATACATTAAAACATTTTAATGAAAACATGCAATATGTGGATTGCCTGTACCAAGGTCAGTAATGGGTTAAATCCAGAGACTGATTTCTGCCCTCTGAGAGACCTCATTTTTTCATAACTCTTTGCTCTATGTTATGTGGGGCATTTTGTAATTTTGAGCAAATCTTCTACAATCCAGCAAGACCTAATGTAAAGGAGGCCAGTGGATCAATGTGGGTTATATCACTGCCAGGCTTCCAGTTTGGCTGGCAGCACTATAAGGCTCATCCATCACAGCTGCCACTAAAGTTTGATTAAGCTAAGGGTCCTAACAGGGCTCTGTCTGCACCTCAGGGATTTATGATCAGGCCTAGAGAGACAGTTCCTTGTTCAGTGTAATAGTACAAAGCCAGAGATGCAGACAGATGAGGGCCTTGAGGTCGGAAGGTTTGCACTAGGTGAATAGATGTGATTTAGAGCAAGGGTACTACTTACTGCACTGGCTGAAGGGTAATGACTATGTAGCATCCCATCAATATATATTTTATTAATCAAGTGCCTGATTAAGAAAAAAACAGTAGGTATGCTTTGTTTACTGCACACGGTGATGCAGTAGCTAAGGTTCTAGACTAGTGTGCAGAAGGTTTTGAGATTAAGTTCCAACTCTGCCAAGTTTACACCATTGGGCCTCCGAGCAAGGCTACTAACCTTTAGCATCTAATTCAGTAGAAATTTGAAGAATTAAAATGCAGATTTTAAAACGCTGGATTAGAGTTATGTCTTTTTGGGGTGAAAATACTTTAGCCAAAAAACGCATATCTCTTATTTAAGTTATGTATTATAAGTTATAATTATAAATTGATCACTGACATTAGAGGATATTTAATGAATAAATTTTTGTGAGCAGTATAGTTTACTGTACATTCCACATTTACGGCTTCTAGGCTTGCTCATCTTGGAATTGGCCTTTTAAGACAGTGTAATATTGTGAAGCTGCTTTGAGACAATGCTCCATTGTAAAAGGCGCTACATAAATAAACTTGAATTGAATTGAATTTTGTGTAATTGTAAGTCTTCATTATAGTATTCATACCAGAAGCCTTGTTGAATTCCAAAAATGCCCATAAGGAATAATCTGTTAATCTGTTCCAGACACACAGAAAATCCATATGCATTAATGGAGTGCTCCGTGATTTACAATGGGGTTACATTCAGACAAATCCATAATAAAATAAATGTCATTAAACTTTGAATTGAATATAGTCCTTATTTTTAATAAAAACTCATGCTAACTACTCAGCCTAAAAGCCAAAAGGATTTAGTCCCCGTTTACCTTTCGTTAGGCTGTCGAATACAAAGCAAACAATAAGACCTTTTCTAGTCAATATGCGTTGAGAACTGAATTTCACGAGTGCCAAGGTACCACTGTATATTACTCCTAACAGTAAAAGAACAGTCCAGTCATAACCTGAAAAAAATACTGTGATATACAATGAAACAAAAACATGATATGCATTTACATGAAATACCAAATATGAAATATTATGCATCACAATCCAATGGCCGTGTACTTTACATTTTATCTAAGGTTTGACATTTGAGAACTGGAATGCAATGTTCTTCAGAGGTGTGAGTAGTAGAACAGCAGCATTTGAATTACTGACAGTTTTATAATAAAAATAATTCTGAGATCCTCTTCTTCACAACACTGCCTTCTCTTTGACAACTTATCTGCTTACAGCTCCATGGGTTCACCATTTGCCAAATGTGATAATCCCCTTATTTCTAATCCATGATTTTAGGGATGAAACCAGAAATGGAAAGGAAATCACGTGAGTGTCCCAGAATTGGGGGTTTGCATAAGCCTCCTCGTTTCTGACTAATGTTATCATTAATAGCTGCCTTCAAGGCATATTTCAGATTTGAGGTGAGGACTGTATAGGTTATTTTAGCCAAGAGTGAGTTTATACCCCTGTCATACCAGAAACTTGTCTGAACATTTGTTAAAGAAGATTGTTGTATGGTTAGTGATTTTAGATTTTATTGAAGTTTACTAAATGTGTGTATAGAACTAAACATTGTATTATTATACAAAACTTGTAGCTGAATAGGGCAACACGGTGGCTCGATGGGTAGCACCGAATCCCAAGGTGGAGCGGCCTGGGTCCTCCCCATGTCTGGGTGGGTTTACTCCGGGTACTCCAGTTTCCTCCTTTAGGTTAATTGGTGTCTCTCAAGTGACCCATAGTGTGTGTCTGTGTGTGTAACTGTGTGTGTGTGTTGTTCCTGCCTTTGCGCCCAGAGTTGCCAGGTGGACATCGGCTGGCCCGCAACCCCGTGTGGATTAAGCAGAAGATGACAGACGGATGGATGGATCTGAATACAATTTACTACATTGTAAATTAAGTAATCATGTTTGTTAAATTGGCTGGTTGGTAGTAGGTGTTTCAATATCTAATCCAGTCAGGAAACCGGTTGTGTATCTTCTGGTTAGAGATCGTGTGGCTCATTAGATTTATTGCTTTACACAAGGTCATGGAGGAAGCATTGATCCTGGTGAGGGTTATGATGTGTTTACTTTAACAGTGGTTTCCAGTCTTTTTTCCCCTGGAGTCCCCACAAGTATCTTTTAAAAGCTGTGAGTTCCTCAGCCCGAACACACACACCAAAGAATAAACTGATTCACTGCAAATCTTTATTATTAAAAATTAACAGATCTAACTTTTTTCCTTTCCTCTGGGGTTTCTTTTAGTTAGTTTCTTTTATTCTGGCTACTTTTCTTGGTTCAAGACTGCTAAACCTTTAGATTAATCAAAATAAAAGGTTATTAAAAATGTAAACATCTTAAGTAATTTTATGTACAAATGGGTATGTTATTTTAGTTTTACCTAACATGTAAAAACTGTATTTTAACTCACAACACCTCAGAGCAGAAGTCTCACATACCCTTTGTGAAGTTTTGTACACCCCTGAGGGGGCCCAGACCCGAGGTTGGAAACCATGGCACTATAGGACTAAAAAAACACTATGAATATGCCCATGAATATGCCAGTCCTTAACCACAAGGATTAAGTATCCATATATCCATTATTATAGCTTAGATTAATATAAGACCAGATTTATTTGGATGTACACTACTGTAAATCCAGTCTTATTAGATCCAGTCGTTATTATACCAGTCTTTTGGAAATGGTGGAAAACTTGCAGATGGTAAAAAGAAGTCTGGAGCTGTGGCGTTATTGCTGCTGGGGAGTCACCACACCGTCCATTGAAGTCATCAGAGATATAAATACTAAAATAAATGTATCTTCTGAAATAAAGCTATTGAGGCTTTAATTCAAGGAACGACCTGAAGCTCTGGAGCGAGTCTCTGATTTGAAAGTCCTGCTGTTGCTGCTTTGTGCAATCCAGCTTAAATAACCGTGCTGAGGAGCTGAACTAACCATTTAAATCATAGCCGGCTGAAGCCCCCATTATGTCTGAAAGGGGAAACTAGATGATTGTGCAAGAGGAGTGGGGCGGATCTGAGAGTTTACAGTACAAATAAGAGCTCGTGTATATGTGTGTATGTGTGTGTTGCACTGTTCATGCTTTCAGCTGCCCATTGGCCATTTCAGTCTGAATAAGGCTTCTCTTAGGATAGCTTGAGTCACTGCAGAGAGCATGCCCTTCCCAGGCCTGTAAATAACTTTCTCTCTTTTCTTTCTCTCTCTTTTTCACATGTTATTTCATCACTCTTCTCTCTTTTAATTCTTTACCATTTAGACTGCCGTGGCTGTTTTGAACAATTCAAAGCTGGCTTTTGGTCTCAAACCATGGGTTACACCTGACCTATAGCTCGTCTCCTAAATTTTCCAACTCGCACTTTTATTCTTTCTTTTCCCCTGAACATTACTGTTTATCTAAATACATTTGCTTTAACCCTCTTCCTAGTTCTTACCCTTCCTCAGGTCTGCTATATATAGTACTTTCTGCAGAGGTGATAAGTAGTAAAATACAACTAAAGTGCAAATACTAGTGTTCTAGTGGTCTTGAGACCATAAACGAGCTGTCTCATCTTGGTCTCAACCTTACTTGGGGGAAGCTGGACTAATTGGAGAAATTGTTTCCAAGTCCAGTCAGGTCCAATGCATCTGTCTGAGGTAACGTTAATTAGAAAGTAAACTTCTGTCTATTGAGATTGTTGATTCTATCAATTAAAACAGAATTAATCAGTCATTTTCTAATCGGCACTCCCATTGGCTAACAGGGAAAAACTAAACGTTTTATTATTAATAGTCAGAGATTAAGTGTGCATTTTCACCAACTCGCTTTAACTAGTTAGTACAAGTAAAGTGTAAAATATATAAGCCGTACTTCAACTTTACTTGAGCATTTCAAACTGTTTAGTACATTTACTAAAGTCTACTTCAACCACCTCTGACTTTCTGTCTCTATTCATCTGTCTCTTTAGCCCTTAATCTTTTATTCTCCGTTTTAATCACCCATTTCTTCGCCTTTTTGTTTTCTCTTTCTGCCTTTCCTAATTTACATCCCTGTTCCCCTATCTGTCTGTCTGTCTCCCTTTTTCTCGCTCTATCCAGGATCCTGTTTTCTGTGAACATGTCTGAAGTTGGGCGAATTGCCCACGTCTCTCTTTCTTTTTGTCAGACTCTCCACCTCTCTTTTTCTCTTGCTGGGCAGCAGCAGTGTTGGCATCTTGTTACCATGCCGATGTGATGCCCGTTCAGGGGTGTGGGCGCTGGGCCTCTCCACATGCATAATGGATGGGCTACATAAGCTCTATTCACATTTCGCCGCTTGCTGCCAAGAGTCGACTTGGTGAAACTGGCAAGCAGTTTTTTGACGAAACCATGGACATGCTTTGGCGCAAACACGCACACGCACGTTTTCTCAGGCATGCTATCCTCTGACTTAGCAAATTAAAATGTATACTGGTGCTGGACTACTTTTCACTGAACTGGAGTTCATCCACAATCTTAGAAAATGCATAACCATAACCATACCCTGATAGCAAATGAGTGATGGCCTAGTTAAGACCCATGTGCCACCATGGAATGCCGGCAGTGCCTGCAACTGAATGTGGTTGCCAGTTCACAACAAGAACTGCACCTGTTATGCCATATTTGACCCAAAATGCGAAATCCTGTAGATTACACATGGGGCCCCATGTGGCTCAGTATCTAAATGTTGTGATGTAACATTACTTTGGGCCAAATCTGGCTCCATCACACTAGCTATAGCAAACAATTGCTTTAACTGACCCCGAACTTATTTTATTTTCCTCTCTTACTATTTCAAAAATCAGGCTCTGTGTGTTTGTATTATAAAATATGGGGAAATTATGGGTGGAAGAAAACGTATCACTATGTGTGAAGTTGTATAAATGTCCACAGAAACCGAGAGGCTAAAAGGAAGCCTAGGGGCAGTGTGGGATTTTCCCGGGCTGAGGAGAAGGGGGCAAGCGAGAGACAGATAGACAAAGAGAGGGATGGAGAGAGATGGGGAGGAGTGGAGGAACAAAGAGAGAAGGCTGATTTATATTCTGGAAGTGTGATCACTCAGCTATCTGATTGCCATTCTGGATTTGATTAGAAAGTAGAACTTTTCCTGCTTTCCCTCTCTGGCATGTGAATATGAATTTATGTTTCCTGTTCCTGTTGGATATAAAGAGGCAGCTTAATAAACCCAGCAGTATTTCATTTCTCCTCACCATTTACCTATGTGGTGGCAGGTTCTCGTGATTTTATGATGACCACTTTTGACTGATGTCGTAGGTCTTGTCAGCAAAAAGAGACTTTTACTTTTCACCCGTGGGCGTGTGTACCATATAATATACATCATGAAATATGCCCTGATTTTTGTGAGCAGTATGGGGCCATGAAGAAAAAATTACTTTTGAAAAAACAAAAGAATTTGCTTTTAGGTTGCTCAGGTTAAGGTTATGTGTAGCATTATTTAGTTCCAGTAATCATTATGTTCCCATTTCAATTCCCATAAAGTTAGGATTATTAGTTTGTGTGTATAGAATATGCAGCATGACTCCTTCTTTGCTGCTCATTAAAAACTGAGGAAAGTCAAGTTTCTGGGTTATAGATACAGTTAGAAGGCAAGACTAGAAAATCTTTGCTGAAATCTTTTTTTCAGTGAGCGACTGAGTGACCCTCAAATGGGCAGTAAATCCCTCTATTGAAAGTCTGGTCATGACTTGGCCTTAGAGGACTTTTACAGTATTTTTTCCTCTATCAATCAATTTTTCCTGTGTCTCTCTTTTCCTCTGCAGGATGGGAGGTCCGAGTGGATTCCAGGTTTTTGTGGTGCTTCTCTATCTCTCCACAGGATGTGGTAAGTGGAAGAGCACTACTATATAAAGGTGACATTTGCACAAACAGATTAACAGTTTAGAGTATAAACAACAAGCGCAGTCAACCTCTGGTCCACCTGTAAATTCTGGTTTAGGGTTTACTTTGAGTAATTTTAAGTGCCTATACTGCATAAACTATCTTCTGTCGGGGCTTCATTTTCACTTCCTAGATCTGGTTTGGCAGCAGAGAACAGTTAGAACCACAAAGACTGAATGATATGTAAATACTATTTTAGGTACATTCAAGGCCATGCAAAAATAAGCACAACATCTGCATGCAGACTGCTTATTTACAGTCCATGTACAATTCATGACTGAAGTCTGGGACACCTGGGGGAATACAGCTCTGGCCCAATAAACTCATCAGGATTGATTCTTCTGCCTTGGCTGTGCATTCTAAATATGCAACTGCACTGTAAAAATATAAATCCAGCACTGCATCACTACCTTGGACCAGTGAGGGTGCCAGAGGTAAATGCTAGCTGGAATATTATGATTGAATGAACTACGATTCCCAGAGTGCTTTTATTTACATCTGCCTGAATTTGTACTAAGCAGGTGTTAAGTCATGTCCCATCCTTCCGGTATTTTAAATGCAGTGCTTTTACATGCATTAATATTCCAACTGTATTCAGATTTGTGCTGTTATCCGATTATTCAAGTAGTCATATAGACAGGATGTTGGTACTCCTTTTTACAATGATTCGATTTGCAATATTTTAACTTTACGATGGGTAAGGCCTTTTTTAATTGCTTGTTCCTCGGATGTCCCTACTTAAGAATCTACTGAGGAGGGAGAAAAAAAATAAAAATACATTTTAATTTTTCAGCACTTTTCAATTTCTCGAGGATTATGTGGAATCAATACAAGGAAGGAGGAAGAACTAAAAAAAATATATATTTTTTTATAAAATGTATTTAACCTACAATTAAATTAAAGGGAACCTGGAAAAAAAATTAATGAACAGAAAAAAAACATTTGGCTCTCCACCGGAGGGCGGAAAAAGCTAAAAAAAAAAAAACAAACTTAAAAAAAAATATATATATATTATTTCAACCATTGGTGCTGCAGTGGATCTGAGAAATACCCCCCAATAATATATATTTTTTAGTATTCTTCAAATATGATCGTCGACGGATCTGCGAAACAAGCAATAAAAAAAAAGTCTGGCCTAATAAACAAATACACATTAATCAGAAACTGTATTTAGAATTGAAAATTTTTCTGAGCAAGCAGTACTTTGGTTGGTACTTTGGTAAATTCAGTAGTTTGAATACATCGGTAGTGCATGATGTAGTGTCACATAGCAGGAATGATAAGTGCAGAGACATATATTGTGGAAAAAAAGCATTGGCCATGTTTTAAACATGTTTAATGTCTACAGGCCGCGCTATTATATGTACAGTACATATTAAACTTATAAATTGAATGTGATAAAGAGAGAAGGATTTTATCTCAGTAGTCAGTTTTCTCAGCGCAAGTATAACCCTTAATCTGATTTCAGTCAGTTTTCTCACATGTACATGCACTCTAGCAAATCAAACAAGAGACTTTGCTGCTTTTGGGCTTGTTTCCATAGCTGGAAATCTTGCTTCTCTTGCGGGACCTGGCAAATCTCGAATTAAGCACACCATCCATACTACCAAAGGATGAGACTTTGAAATGCAGTATACGCTTGAGGATATTATTAATTTGAATTTACATCACATCCTTCTGTGAGATTATTTTCTGGTTGCAATGTAGAAATCAGATTATTTTTGAGTTATGTAAACTGGATTTTCTACAGTAATTATATTATCAAGTGCATGTAAACATACTGTGTCTACATATTGTCCACTTTGTCAGTGTCCGTTTCTGAATACTTTTACATTACTGTATATACAGTCTCCATCTGTGTGCCAGCCTATTCCTTCATACTAAAAGTGGTATTTATATAATAATATATTGTTCACAAAAATTAGGTGATTATAAAATGAAAAAGAGAATTTAACTGTACTTCTCCATTAGGCTTATTTTTTTGTTTGTTTTGTTCTTTTAGTGCAATTGACTGTTATACAGTGATGTGAAAAAGTGTTTGCCCCCTTTCTCATTTCCTGTTTTTTGGCATGTTTGTCCCACTTAAGTGTTTCGGAACATCCAACCAATTTAAATAGTAGTCAAAGACAACACAAAATGCAATTTGTAAATGAAGGTGTTTATTATTAAGGGAGAAAAAAAATCCAAACCTACATGGCCCTGTGT
>JAUZSV010283091.1:0-11997 GCA_034780495.1 Parotocinclus cesarpintoi
TACATAGACTGTGTTTTGAGAGACACATGCCTCAGGAAGGACAGATGAGGAAATTTAAAAAAAAATGTAAATTAAAAAAAACTATTTTATGCTAAAACAAGTTTACATTTTTGAGTCACATCAGATTGCATACAAAATTCTGAATAGGATGATATCGTTTACTAAACTGTAGATGGTACACCGTTGCCTGGACTGGCACATATGACTGGCAAAAGTACATTATAACAAAAAGGAATCTTTCTGACTGGGACCAGGGCATCAGATGTAGCTAAAGAGCTGTAAACCAATTAGCAGCATAATCTTGTAGCCTTGCATTGGATATATTCTAATTACTCCTATTTTCAATGTCACAAGAGTGATGATGATAACTGAATATAAGAATTGCAGCTCGTCAAGAATGTCTTCTTGTCATGTGACTCTCAAGGTGCTTAAGTCTTAGTGCCACTGCTATAGAGCTATAGCATGTCATCTACCTTAACACAGTAGCAAAAGAAAGCCAGTGATTTTATTGTATTCTTATGGTGGATAGTTTTCTCTGTAGTACTTGCTTCTCTTAGTGACCATTTTCCTACATAGTTAGTAAGAATGTGTTTCGGTAAGGGAATCTTATTTTTCGATGGTGGCATTTGCAGCTGACCCACAGGATGAGGCTGACAGAAAGGAGGGACGATTGGCTGTAACTGCTGACCACCTTGGTTTCAGCTGGACAGGTATTACTAGTGGTATTGGTGGTATTTTATCTGGTAATTTGTAAAATTGTTTGTGTAACAATATACTACTTACAAAAATTAGGGGATTTTTCAAAATGAATTCTTTCACAATTGATTATCCCCTAATTTTTTGTGACGAGTGTATAAGAGAGCAATGCTCTTGTGCACTCTGTTTGAGGGTCTCTTAAAGAGACAGTACACGTATTACTGCCTGGTACAGTGGGTGAGTGATTAATGTGTGGGTAGATGCTTTGCAATTACCGGCGAGTCACGTGGGCATGGTGCCAAAAACCGGGTGGATGAATTATAATTGGGAAACAATTTTGCAGAAAAAACTTGACGATAACCAAATTGTACGATAACTAGGGCAAATGATAACCGATTATTATTAAGTTATACAGGTGTACTTTTGCTTACTGTGACAATACTTTGGGATGTTTTTTTTCTTTCAGTATAACATTGCAGAATTGTCTATTGTTTATCCAGAACTGGCCCGTGAACTCAGCTTTGATGAAGATCAGATAAATCAGATACGTGTAGAGAATCCAAACTCGCTACAAGACCAAAGTCACACCCTCATAAAACTATGGGTAGAGAGAGATGGAACAAATGCCACAGGTAAGTACCTTTAGGTAGGTTACTTCTGCTGATTATCAGCAGACTATTACTACTAACAGTGAACTACTATTATGACACTGCTATACTTATGCAAACCACTGGTATTATTAAAAATAGTAGCTGAAACAGAACGTGATTTAAAAACTGTTGTTAACCATATGCATAAACAAGTTGTAGATGTAATTTGGGGTTAGTAATTTTACCTGATTTTAAGAAAACTAGATTTAAAATATATATAAAATATATGTATAAATATAAAATATATGTATCCAATACACTTATGAGGTCTTATGACCCTTTCACTTTTTCACATTTTGTCATGTAGTGGCCTTGTGCTAAAATAAAAGAAATAAAATCAAGTTTTTTATCATTTTGCACTTAACTCCATCTTAATGACGAAGTGAAAACTGAATTTTAGGTATTGAAAAAAAAAGTAAAATATTGCATGATCCCTGACTCATTACTCCAGTGTTACTGGGTGTAATGCCAAAGGTTTGCTCATCTGGATTTGGAAATTTTCTGACATTCTCCTATGCAGATGCTCTTGAACTCTGTCAGGTTGGATGTTCAGTTGCTTTATAGAGTTCACAGATTTGCAACACACTCCTGTGGTGTCTTGGCTGTGTGCTTGGAGCCATTGCTTTTGTCTGATCACTCAAGATTGGTGGAGTGCTGCAGTGATGGTTCACCTTGGTAAGAGGAGTTTGGTGGAGCAGCCAGCTGTAGTAAGAGTCCTTACTATGTGTACAAACATCTTAAATATGATCAAGAGAAATGCTAGGACCCAATTCCAAAAGTGCCATGTCCATGCTAAAATTTTTTTTTCCATTTTATAAATTTTGCAAGATTTATTGGGAAAACATGATATAAAATGTGAAAAATGTGAAAAGGTGAAACGTTATGAAGACTTTTCAAATGCACTGTATATATGTTTATGTTGACCTTCTCCACAGAGGGCACTTTGATCTCCAAGCTCACAAGGATTAATCGTATGGACATTGTACATCTTATTGAAAGGAAGATTACACACACCACTGAGGACCAGTCAGCACATACCTATGCAGAGATGGAACAGACTATATCACTGGATCAAAGTGAAGGTAATTAGATCAAAATAAGCAACCTGCTATTTGAGGTGAAGTTCAGATAGCTTTCCTCAGTGCACATAAGTTTGTCTTACATGGGTTTTCTTCATTAGGTTTCTCAGCTCTTAATGAGGATATGGACATCCCTAGGGCAGGCCGACACACTGATTACACTCCAAAAGGGCCAGAGCATGGAATGCAACCTCCAGTGGTATCTGCAGAGGATTTTTCCTCCAGCATATCTTCCCTCAATGAAACCCAGAAAGAAAAGCTGCAGTCAGACTTAGACAGAAGTTCAGAGTAAGGAAAACTGAAATTCTTGTTCATTCAACAAACTTATTTTGTTAACCTAGTTACCTAATGTTTAACATGATTTGTTTTTCAGGGTGATTGGAAGCTCATCAGAGACTGGTTGTGAGGTGGTTGGTCTGGTGCAGCAGTTGCCTGGCACTATGAAAAAAGTAAGTCCCATCTTCACCCTGTATACCACTCTGCCATGGACGCTCCAGTCTCACACCGATAGCCCAAGCTCAAAAGAAGATGCTGATACCATGGTGCCATCCACTTACCCCTTACATCCTTGTAGTACTGATCCTCTTCAAGAGTTAGGAGCAGTCGGGGGTCAGCCTGAGTACATACCCATTAATCAGTATGCTGAAGAAACTATTACAGCGAATGAATCAAGCAGGGCCTGCGTATTAAGTGCACAGAAAAGAGCCACAAAAGACTTTGAAGAGTCCTCGCTGGAGTTAGAACTAACTGAGGCAGATTGCAGTGAGTTCCCTGTGAAGCAGAAGCAAGCACCTGAAGAGTATGTTTCCAATTACGCTACCAATACGTCACTTCCCTTCCCTCAAACAGCATATGAAAGAGCTACTAAGAAAATCACATCAGCACAAACCTCATCAGTAACACTTTACACACACTGTGTTAGCAGTACACCAGTCCAGAAACCAGAAGCAATATCCTCGCCTTAAATTGCAGCTAAACAAAGACCAAGTGACGAATACATGACACACCACGTTGAAGAGATTTCTGATAAGTTCTACAGAACACTCTTTGGTAAAACCTATGTTTTGGCAAAAACTTCTGGTAATGATAATACTGAAGTTAAGACATTTGAGTTTGAACAGGGGCGCTCCACTCCAAACATACCGGATGATACCTTCCATGCAACAGCAGCCTTCAAACTTAATCAAGATACTTCTGAGTCACCTAAGTCATCTTTGGATTCTGATGTCATAAATGTTTTATCACACCCAGAAGCTACTGGCACTGATGTTTCAACCAAGGAGCAAGTGCAAAAAGTTTGCAGCGCTGTAGCAAAAAAGCTGCCCACTAGTTATGAAAGTGATGTTTACACAAGTACTGTCCATTCTAACCCTATTCAGATGTCACTTGACTCAGAGACTGGGCAGAGACATTCTCTATTAAATCCAATAGGAAATAAATTGGAATATTTCAAATTAAACAACTGTGAGCCCCAGATCAATGTGAACATAACCGCTTCTCAACACAAATCTACAAATACCCAGTGTACTGAAGCTAAAGGCTCAAACATTATACCTGTACAGGTTTCAGACTGTAGATCTCAAAGCGAATGTAGATCACTGACACCGGAGTCAGGATCTGAATATATAGGTGACTTGGAATTTACTTGCCATGAATATCGATCGTTATCACCTGAATCTACTGTTTTATTGCCACCAGACTCACCAATACCATTTAAATACAACTTACATTCACCAGACACGTGTGTACTGATGAGTGAAATAAGATCCTGTTCCGCTGATTCTGAAGCAGACTCTGCTGATAGACTCCTCTCTCCTGATTCTCCATTGCTTGATTTTAGACCACACACACCTGTACCACCAGTTTGTGAATATGCAGAACCAGAGTTTACAATGTATCTGGATGGATGTATGACTGACTTTGTCTCTGGTCATCGGTACAGTATGTCTGAAAGTCAGATCAGTCCACAAACAACTTATGCAATGGTTACAAATGAACTAGATAGACCAATTTCACCAGGATCTGTGAGCGAAAGTAGACCAGTTACACCTGAATCAAATGTATACTTCTGTTTTGAGACATTTCATTCTGAAAGTTTAGATAGAGAACAATTCTCTGAGAATGGCTCGGAGTATGATGTTTGGACCACTGATGATACCTTACTGGTTACACCACCTTGCTCTGAATCAGAAGCATCATGGTCGGTTGGTTGTGATTCATCAATACCCAGTTTTACGCCGGAATTAACTGATTATTATATTCACAGGAAATTATCTGCATCATCCTCCTATCAATCAGAGATTTCAGATGTAGATTTATCATTAGAATTTTTCTTTGAAGGTCGAAACTCATCCCCTGAATCCGTAAATCTTTCAGACAGAAAATTTGAACCGATTGCACCAACAGAGGAATCATTATCATCTATAAATGAAACTCTTTCAATACATGCAAAATATACATTAAGAGAAGACTATGAAGAGCTTCAATCAGTACATTCAGACAGAGATGTAGTAGTATCATCCATATCAGTACTATTTGAAAATCAGCCTTCTTCACTTGATGAAGTATTGTCTGAAAAAATACAATTTTCAAAAGATTCACTAAAACCAGCTTGTGACATCTCACTTGGTGGCCATGCAATATCGACAAATCAGATTGGAAAGTCTAACTTTCCAATTCCTGTAAGTTTTTGTTCTGAAGCAGACCCCAAGCTTTTCCAGGGTTTTGGAGAAGAATCTCTTAAAATTTTAGAAATTGATTGTTTAAATCAACAGGCAGCAAAAGATCATGTACATCCTGATTCTACTGTACACTTGAGCAAAAAGGCACAGGAAGCAACCATATCTATAAAAGAAACGTTAGTAGAATCCACTGCTTATGTCTCTGAATGCATCAAGAACCCAAAGGGTAAAGAAGTATCTACCAAAAAACCTAAAAAGGTGAAAAGAAGCAGAAAATGGTGTGAAAAACATAATGTTGAATTAACTGATCAGGCAGAGTCCACTTCCACAGAATGCAAATTAAAAATAACCACACATAGATCCTCACCTTCTGAGGAGGCAGAATTAATTAAATCTAATATAGACCAGAAATTGACATTTGTAAGGGAGTCAGCAGAATCACCTTTTCCTGAAAATCCGAATCTGTTCAGACCACTTACAACGACTACAACTGCAAAAGAGCCGTTAGGCTCATCAGTTACTTCTGAACACAAGTTTGTATTTAAAGCTGATCTCAATAATCTAATGAGAAAACTACATGATCCCCATTACAAAGGTGAAACATTCTGCCCTAAGGCATGTGTTTTTGAATCATATACTACAATAATAACACAAAAAGAATGTAATATTACTGATTATATCACTGCTTGTAGAGTCCTACCGAGTTCAGTGACGTCAAAAGAAGAGTCTAGTTTATTATTTTCACCTGAACTGATACACTCAAACCCTCTGCAAAGTAAATCGTCTCTTGGAGGCTTGGTCTCAGTTTCACAGATAACAGATTCCACACACATTGTTGAACCAGAATTTGAAGACAGACTTTCTGCCGAGTTCATATCTGAATGCATACCTATTTCTCATGAAAACTACAGTGTATTATCAGACACTAAAGGATTTTCTCAAGAATCACTTGGCGCTTTTAGACCACTATCCCCAGATTCACCGGTACATCAGTACACAGCATTGATCTGTGAGTTAGTGCAGGTAGCAGGACATACCTCAACTTTTGAATCTATTGCATCAGATAAAGATTATGAACGAAATGTTGTCACTGGTATGACTTCAGATGATGGAGCAGCATCACCTGACTCAGTGACATCAGCTAATGAATGTAGACAGTTATTACCTGACTCACCTATACCAGACTTCAGACCAGATTTCTCTGAGTGTATTCTACCGGGTTTTGGATATCGATCATGTTCCCCTGAATCAACATGTTCTAATACTGTAGAATATGCATTATCTCTAACAGACTTGTTCCTAGATCAAGATTTACACACACAAGCTGACCTTAGAGGAACTTCACCAGAGTCAGTTAGTTCATGTAGACCTTTATCTCCAGATTCACCAATAGCACAGTACTCAGCAATGATCTTTCAACCAATACCGGTAATAGGATCCAGATCGTCTTCTCTCGAGTCTTTAGCATCACATTCAGATCATGAGCTAAGTATTCTGAGTTCGCTAACTCCTGATTGTAGGGATTCACCAGAATCAGTGGAATTATGTGCTGCTGATAAACCGTTAAGTCCAGACTCACCTATACCAGACTTTAGATTATTGTTACCAGAGAGTACACTTACAGTATCTGGTTACAGATCATGTTCACCAGAAGCAGTTACAGAACACTATTACAAGTTCAGTGATGAAGACTTTGAGTTAAGTGTTGTTACTGCTGTACCATCTAGTCTTAGAGGAGCATCACCTGATTCAATGGCATCAGCATATGAGAGTAGACCGTTATCACCTGACTCACCTATTCCAGAATTTCAGACCTGTTTTTTTGAGAGTACAATGCCAGCTACTTGTTACAAAGCATATTCACCGGAACCAGCCTATTTAGAAATGAAAGGATGTATTGAAGTTATTAATAATGATTTTTTTAACAATGAAAATATGTTACAGGCAGTTGGTTCATCGTTAAATGTACCAAATCCTGTTTTTCATGAGAGTATCAAAATGGTGCCTGAGTACAAACTTGTATATAAAGCTGTTCCCTTCAAATTGATATCTCACATATATGACCCCCAGTACAAGGGTGAAAATTTTGGTTGTAAAACAGGTGTGTTTGAATATACTGGATGCAGAATTGAGATTGTTCAGACTTTGAAAACACATGACTCTGGTGGAATTTCCAACCCAGATGTTTATAAGGTATCTGCAGAATACCAAACCGAATTTCCAACTTCAGTGTTGGCAGAACAAAATAGGAAATTAACTGACCAAGACTACCCATTGTCTGCATATTCGTTAAGTGGACATAAGCCTGCGTTACATGACTATTCAGAACTGTTAGATGTTAGAGGTTCTTCACCAGAGTCTTTTCAATCTGTAAACCAATCAAGACCTCTCACACCTGATTCACCCATACCTGACCACATGCCAGCATATCCATATTCAGTGATGATTCAGACTGAAAGCTGGCCCCCTTCTCCAGAATCAGTATCCTCTGTAAATGAACTAGAAAGGCTTTCACCCGACTCACCCATACTGGAATTCTTAGCACATTCACCAGTTCCTATTGGACATACATTTAAATCTATATCTACTGCAACAATATCACCTACTAAGTCAGATTTACAAACATTTGATTTGCCTCGGATGCTTGAGTATGAGCAGAGGCCAGTATCACCTGGTTCTGCGTTATCTGAGTGTAACGATAGTTTACCGTCGCCCTCCACATTTATCTTTGACTCTTCATGTAAATGCCATTCCCCTGAAGAATTTATTTTAAAAGAAGATTATAATATAGCTATTACTCCTGAATCTCTGATAGCTGATATTGATTGCCGCCCAGAATCTCCTGAGTCAGTAACATCTGAGACAAGGTGTGGAGACTTGGTCAAACCAGAAAGTCCTTACTTGGGACTCTCTTCAAATACAGAAGTAAAACAAGACTCTTATTGCACAAGTGGCGATGCACTACTTCATGCTCTGACAGATGAACAATATAGGATGAAAACACATACTATTTGTAAAGCTGACTCAAAATCTGTAACTCCAGAGCATTTCCAGAGAACTCTTGAAGATGGCCCAAATAGTGCTATTGAAACACTACCCACATGTCATGGATTGGCATTTGGATCAGAGCAAGATGAAGATAATTGTGAAATCATACAGCCAGGAAGTAATAAAATACAGAAAATATATCCAGGAGACAATGATGGTAGAAGTATTAAGAGCACCCATGGACGTATTCAGGAAAAACAGGAATCAGAATTTCAGGACAAACCAGATTTTGAAGAAGGAACTCACAAAATGACCCTGAAAATAGAGTGTCAGGAATCTGAAGTAATGGTAAGCAATGTAGCATGGCCTTGTTTGTCATTTAGTGTGTGTCAACCTAGAAATCCTTGTAATGCTTGTGTCCTGAAAGAAGAAACAGATTTCATTCTAGTGGCTCCACTAACAACCCTGATTGAGGAACCCTGTGTGACTGGAATGCTTTGTGTTAAGTTTGTGATAACTGGATATGGTTTATATTTACTGAGACTACTTGTGTGATTTAGTTTAAAACATTGCTTTCTGTGTTTCTAAGTTTGTGAATGAATCTAAATGAAATAGTGGAATAGAAAAGAGGATAAAATTCATACTAAAATGGTTTCCTTTCAGGATCTGCAAGACAACATTTCAGTAAAGGAACAAAATACAGAACTGTTATTATCCAGTCCTGGAGATGCATATTCCACTACTTTGCTTAAGACTTCTAGCAACAGTGAGGTTAAGACATCAGAAATCCAAAGTCAGAGTGGCAATGTTGCCATTTTAGAACACTCTCTAAAATTAGTTACATCACCTCTGAGTGGTGAATCTTCCACGCAACCAGCTGTAAGTGATCATTTGCCCAGGAGAAGCCCATTACCTAGCTTTCATTTGGATAGTGTGCATCCCATGGCATTGCTCAAGACATCACTCGAACAGCCCAAAGATTCTCGGTCGTGTGAAATGTATACTCCATTCCAGTTATATCAGCTGCTATCTCATAGGATAGTAAATCCTAATTTAAGCATCTACAATTCACCAGTTTTAAGTTTTTATAATTACAAAGAAGTGGATTCTATGTCTAAGGAAACACAATCTGAAGACAATGACTTTTCAGTCAGTGATCCTGTGCATCCTGTCCGAATCGAATCATCGCCAAACCCACCCCTTGCCACAGAGTCACAATTATCCACTCCAAACGAGTCTGTTGGAAACTTTTATCAGACCCCCTCAACATATGATAAGCCATTAGCTGCACTTGAAAGAGATGATCAAGGAATGTTAGCAAGTGAAATATATTCCAAGCCAGCTGCGTTAATGCATGGTGTGACCCATGCACTTAAGATATCTGAACAACTCACAGGACTTACAGATGAAAGATCGATGGATGTTGATTCAAAGGCCAAATCAATGCCTAAGCATGCAGATAGTTTTGAGTCAGACTCTGAATTCTTTGATTGTCGACAAACGTTTTCAGATGTGTCTGAGCCTGAGATTAGTTCGGAAGAACTTTTCAATTCTGATACTGTTTACCAAGTTGAAGAACCGCCATTTTTACAAAGGACACCCCCCTTTGATTATTTAATGGCTACACCCAAAATAAGAGAAGACCCAAATGTAGAAACACAGGATAGCCAACGTCCAGTATCCTGGGGAAGTGAGGAAATTGATTTGCCAATTGTACTTGAACCAGAGGATGTATGTGTAGGTGAGCATGTCGACGATGTAACATATCCTTATGGGTATGCTTATGAACACTCCTATGCGGAAGAGTTATTAGCAACAGAGGGTGACCAGTGTGATGATGATAATGATGATGACTCTCTAGGAAGGGTAAGCCTTTGAGCATGAGTGAAACTAGAGCTGCTGCAGCTTGTTTTATATCTTGAAAGCAGCAGTCTCTTGGCTCAATCTAACAATCACGTGACATGTAACAATCTTTTAATGAATATATTTATCAGTGCATGTAAGTTCACGCTGTGCCCAGTGATTTGGAGATTGTTTGATTTGTTAAAAACTTTCACTTGAATCACCTTTAATCTATATTGCCTGCGTTCTGCTTTTAAATTTCATATGTAGTGACCTTAACAATACTTCAAGAGAATAACGACCAACTTTATCACTGAACGATAGATTGGGATCAAACAGCTAACATTTGTGACCAAAAAGTCCTAAATTGGAACTCTTATACTTAATTGGCTTTGCATGGTGTGACCAAGTGTATTATACCTTATTGCACCTTATTATACCTTATTTTCCCTCACACAAATTATAATTAATAATAATTAAAATAATACACCTTGGGGTCTCAGGAAATTGCAGAGGAACTAGGCTTGCTGTCTGATAGTTCAGAAGAAGAAGTGTTGACCACCCGAGTGGTACGGCGCAGAGTTATAATTCAGGTATGGTTTGGGTGTGAATGACAATGTCAAACTGTTATTTTGCACTCCCTTAATACTCTACAAGTACATGTATTTGATGCCGCTCATACAGTATTCATTAAATAAGGTGGCAATTACTCTTTTCATATTTTTTGTTGCCTATGTCACTTGTTTTCTTCTTGTGGCGGATTACACAATATTTTACACATAATAAGGTACTCTTAGCACTCAGTAAAATTTTCCTCCTCATATTTGCTACCGTATTGCTCTTTAAGAAGGTTGGTTCTTGGAATAGGCATTATAGACAGTATTGTAGTAGAACAGGGTTCTGCAAAAAGCCAGTGTGTCTGCAAGTTTTCATTCCAACCAAACAACAGCTACAACATATTTTAATTGTTGGAATGGGTAGTGGGATGGTGATTTCAATTGGTGATTGCTGTGAGCAGTGTAATTATGCTAAAATAAGATCTTTGAAATTTGTACTGTATGTGCATGACAAGTTAGAAATTAGATTATAACAATCAGTTCTGTATTAGATTTTACATTTTCTGGCCTTTTGTTTATCTTTAGGGAGATGACATACCTGAGATTGCTCCACAGACGGTGACGGAAGAGCAGTACACAGATGAACATGGAAATGTAGTGATCAAAAAGGTAAACAGTTTTCAATTTTAAGAAAAACAATCTAGCATAAAGGGTGTGCAGATAATTATCTTTCAGGAAAATCTATGTAGGGAAAAGATAATGTACTTATCACTGTAAAAAAGTTTGCAAAGAAGTTGCTCTACTTTATATATCTTCTTTATACTGATGTGTCTATACTATACTTGCATGCAGATATTGACACAGTTGCTTCTGTTGTTTCTTTTTGTATTCACACAGATCACAAGAAAAGTTATTCGGAAGTATGTGTCTGCAGATGGAGTGGAGCGAGAGGAAGTAATGGTGGAGGGAGGTCAACAAGAAGCTGTCATTGTGGATGACGCCGATAGTTTTTCCAAAGTGATCAAAAGAACAGTAGTAAAGAGTGCAGGGGAGCAAACTGAGGTGTGTGTTCCTGTGATTTGGGGAAAATTAGATACTGATTATTGATTGATGAGGATTGCAATTTACTAAAATCTGTTGAATTTCAGATAACTTTTTCTGAAAAACCACTTGCTGGTGGGGAAACTGAGTTTGAGACTGGACAAGGTCGAAAAGTTAGCAAAGTTGTTAAAACTATGGTGGTGCAGGGTGAAAGAATGGAGAAGCAAATTGGTGACTCGTCATTATCAGAAGACCTCCCCTCAGCAAAAGACGACTTTGAAAAGGTTTGTCGCTTACATTCCTCTGTGTTAGTTCATTATATATTTAATTTTATTCTTAGTTAATTAACTATACACATAATTATCATTATTTTAACATGGTGCTCATACAGTGCATCCGGAAAGTATTCACAGTGCTTCACTTTTTCCACATTTTGTTACGTTACAGCCTTATTCCAAATTGT
>JAUZSV010283202.1:0-11995 GCA_034780495.1 Parotocinclus cesarpintoi
ATATAATTTAATTACATAATTTCTGTTAGAACTGTTCCTTTAAATTGTGCAGGTCTTCAATTCTTTTGAATATTGTGAGTCTAGTGTGGATGGTAGAGCTTTACAGAAAAAGATAATTTCTTATAGTAACATTACACAGCTGTGTTATTGTATTAGGTGTCCAGTAAAAGGTCATCCTGGCTGCCATAATCTTATTTCCTGTTTTATTCCAGGACCTGGTCGCTCGATATGTGTCTCTAATTCCCTTCCTGCCAGACAGCGTGTCTTTCACTGGCATCTGTGACTTATGGAGCACCTGTGATGTGAGCATCCATTTAAAACATCAGACTGTCTCTTGGCTTTAGAGGATTTGTTGTTTTTAATATAACCTCGTTATATTTGGAACTGAGCCTGAAATTGTGTTTGTAGCAATTCCTGACACTCTTAGCAGGGGATGAGGAGGAGCATGCTGTTCTGCTCTGCAACTACTTCTTGGCCATGGGCAAAAAGGCCTGGCTAATCATTGGAACAGCCATTCCAGAGGTGAATATCTACAGCTCATCATCACTTCATGTAGATAATCACTCCAGCTGTCGTAGATGTGCAGCATGTTTAGGAGGTTTTACATTTAAACACTGTGATTGGTTTCAGGTAAAGCTTCATTCAAAAGTTTTTAATGCTTCTGTGATGGGTGTAAATATTTGTTCAATATGTACAGGGTGAGTCAAAAGTCACCGGACACCTCACGTGCTACGATGTCGAATTTTTACCAAGGCTGTCAAGAAATGATCGTCTGAAGAACCAAGAAACCTCAACAACGATTTTGTCGTCCACAGTCAAATCAAATCAGTCCTGGTTTCTTTGAATTTGGTTATGAGGGCTGTAACAGTGCTGTGTGAAATTGGTGATCTTTCTGGGTGTCGGTTGTTGAGGTCTGTTGCTGCGTTCCCTGGACATCAAAATAATCGATTCTATCTTCATGTACCGGTGATCAGGAACAAAGTTTTTGAAATTTTTGTGTTGATAACTTTTGAACCACAAGAGATATTGCCAATCACCAATCGATTTCTGAGACAATTCTGATCTTCTTTGATATGCTACATGACCACCTTCCTATTGGAAAACCCTGGCCTTATCCAATATGGCGGCTTTGAAGATGATGACCATGTTCTGCAAATATAGTCCAGATAGGCCCCCTCACCCATTACTTGCTGGGGAATGTCATTTTCCCCTTTTGTTTTTGAAATAAAAGGGTGTCCTGTGACTTCAAACTCACCCTGTTTGTAACACATTCCTCACTGCCAGATTTTTTAAAATTCCAACATTTTATGTGTTTATTAATATTTTGTACGTTTATTTGCTTACGGATGAAAACCTGTTTAAATGTGCATCATGTTTCTGTATTGTAGGGCCGCACTGCATATGTTTTGAGTCAGGAACAGAACCGTTACTTGATCTGGAACCCTAGTACCGGTCAGTATTACGGACAGTATGACACATTCTGCCCCTTGCAGACTGCAGGCTGCCTGATTAATGCAGACAACGTAAGTAGACTAAAACACACACCTAGGAAACTGAGAACTTGAGACTTTAACTATTACATAATTCTTTTATAGTCATCGAATACCCATTTTAGGAAAGTAGTTACATTAAATGTCTAACATTGTGGGGAAAAAACAGATTTGCAAGGATTAAGTCTAATCTTTCAACGTTTGATTTGCTGTCTTGCAGGTGTGGTATAACATCCAGCCTTATGCCGCTCCCATGAGGATGACTTTTGACATCACCAAACCAAAATGCTGGAAGCCGTTCTTCTCCAGATCTTTCCCTAACCCGGGCCTCTCCAGTGTACAGGTGAACGGGTAGAGGAAAGCTAATGGCTTAAACTAAGTCACTGTGTCATCCTTGTGTTAATCACAATCAATTAAACTTAATCTTTGTTCAAAACAAAATAATTAACAAACTAAAGCTAATCTGTCATTGTGTGTAGCCTGAAGAGCTGCTGTATCGGCGCTCAGACAAGGCAGCAGCAGCTGAGGTACACGACAGGTATGGAACTTTGTTTCTGAATTCTTTTCATTTCTCATTAATTCTCTTTATCCTGTAAAAAAATAATTAATAGTTATAATGATAATCTTCCACATTGAATCTGACATCTAATAATATATCTATATCTATATATTTTTTTAGTAAATATTATAGATATCTAGAAATGTATCCATTGAATTTTGAATGTTCTTAATACAATAATAGTGAACATTTAGACAAAGAATTTTTCATCTGAATATTTGACTAAGTAATCAATTTTAAAATTAGTAAATCAATGAAAGTTACCATTATGAGGAATCACATAATCATTACAGCTTATAACAACGTGGCATGTATTTTTCCTGATATTTATATAATTATTATATAGCCTAATTACCACCTGGGATTGCTTGTAATGTCCCATTTATTTATAATGATAGTAATAACTGATAGCAGCCTTTTGTAGGATTGAGAAGGTGCTGAAGGAAAAAATCATGGAGTGGCGCCCACGACACCCGACTCGATGGAACCGGTACTGCACAACAACATTACGTCACTTCCTGCCCAAGCTTGAGCTGAGCGGTGGACATGAGGTCGCCGAGGAGCATCGTCTGGAACTGCAAAGTCTGCTGGGAGACTACAGGGTGAGTCCTAAAAAGTATCAGTGATAATCTCAGACCACACAGTACCATATTTTCATAACAATATGAATATCATAAGGATACAAATGTTGGCTAATCTTATCGCCAAATATTGACCATCATTAGATATTTTTAGTTTCATAACATTCATATGGAATCCTATAGAAATGAGATCTACAGATGACAGATTATATTCTTAATGTAGCAGATGCTGAAAACCCTGGTTTTTAATCGTGGCCTGAGAGTTGTGACTTTGAAGGTTGTGTGTAGCAGTGAGGATAAGTGTTTATGCCAGAGGGTCATAACAAGAACACAAACACACAGTGCAGAATAACTCCACAGATAGTAACAGCTCAGCTATTCATAGAGTCACCATGAGTCGACATCGGCTCAGCAACACAACGCTAATGCAGCAGAGGAAGGGGTAATGTAACACACTTATAGTTTCAGTATTACCCAGTTAAACAAGTGTCATGTGTCACTGACCAGAGCTCAACCCTGGTCATGCTGAAGGGAGCCGAATTTGGACACAGCCAGGACCAGGCCAGACTGCTCACCAGTACTCGACTTAAACCGGCGTAGCTCACCAGTACTCGACTCAAACCGGTGTAGCTCACCAGTAGTCTGTTGGTTGGCAGTATTGAGCCACCCCTTTGTGCCTTCTTAGTTTCAGAGTTTTTCAGGATATGGGGGCTGAGTTGTGGTGTGCAAACAGACCAGAAATAACACTGTTGTGGCAGAATTGTTTTTCTAGGTTATACAATGTTCTGGTATTTCACATGTCCACCAATGAAAGGAAAATTTTACTTAAAGACTTTTGTGTTTGTTTGCTTCTTTGTGCATTTTCAGATTTCTGGCTTCCCTCTGCATTTTCCTTTCTCTGAAATTCGGCCGATCATCGAGGCTGTCTATAGCACAGGCGTCCATAAAGTGGAAGCTCCTAATGTGGAGTTTGCACTGGCTGTCTATGTTCACCCGTACCCCAGTAATGTACTGTCTGTGTGGCTCTATATTGCCTCTCTAGTCCGTACATGATAGCCTTCAAAACACTACTCAACCTCAGAAAGGTGTAGAAACACCCATTTTTAAACACACTGCTGTTTGATAGATTTGCTCAAGATGTTCACTAGAATTGTATTTCTATATTTATATTAGGTACTTTTTAAAACAGTTGTTTTATATAATTCTAATCCATTACTGCATTTTTAGCTGAATATTTAGTATATGCAGGGAAATTTGTATATATTTTTTGACTGAGCGAAAATGTGTTAACCACATTTTTGCCCAGTTTTTACACTAAAGAGCATTACAAAGCCATACAAGTGAACAGTATAAAAGTATTATTTATAAAAAATCATTAAAATTGTTTTCATCACATATTACCTTGTTTGCTGTAACCCGTTTCTTAATTAAACTCTCCCTGAGGGCTGCCAATGGAAAATATTGCTAGAATGACATGTTTTAATGCCAAGTATTCCTTTTATTAATTACTTTTGTTTGTTGTTTGTGTGAATTTTCAGGACTGAGCTAAATGTATTAAGAATTGTGAATTTTTCTAATTATTTTACTATACTCACCAGTTACCTTACATAATATGTACCTAATAATGCTCTATATAATGTACAGAAGGTAGGAAGTACTGGTTATGGGACCATTTTTGGACACAAGCACAAGATTATTTGTGATATGCATAAACCTTTACTACAGAATAAGCATAATATTCAATTAAATTCTGCAAATAAAGGATGGACCACGAGAAGGATTCAGGCTTTCTTCTTAAACAGTTGACAAAAAATTATTCACCGCCATCATTTCAAGGAACAAACGGGTGTATATAAGTACACTTATATTTTTTTTTGCTTGTAATGATGTGAAATTACAGCTATATGTAAAATGTTTATTTCCTCTGCTAACCCAGTTGTTTGTGAAACATATAATTTCCTGCCAGTGTGGTTTTGTGATGTTTTTTTAAAAAAAGGCTTAATATTTCCATGTGAAACTCTGTAACAGGTGCAATAATTTTTGTCCTACATCATGCAAGCTTACAAAAGAGATTTGTGGTTTACAACACGCTTCCATGAACCATATATTATTATATGTTTTATTATATAATATGCCATATATTATATTAACTATATATTATTGACACTATTTAAAAATGAAATCTACTAAACTGTACTAAAACATGACAGGTTAACAGTTACAGTAATTTTAGAAATCAGAAGGGAATGTCTGTTACATTTAGGTGCACATTCAGATTTACAGTCTAACTTAAACTCCTTGATTTATAATGCTTTTAATTTTAAATGTTACTATAACATATACCCATTGTAAATCAGGGAGCGTCTCGATTTGCTGTTGTTGCCACTGTGTCAATACATGAATTCCTCAAACTCATCGACGCTAGTTCGTGTTGAAGTTGAACCCGTGTTGCTCGACCTCTGAAAAATCTTTAACAGAATCTCCTTTAGGTGACTCCGAAATTTCACTCCAATGAACACGTAAAAGACCGGATTGAGGCAGCAGTGGGAATACGCCAGCAGCTGACAGACGTACAAAGCATAGTCGAGAACATTGTGAACTTCACAGTCTGTAAAATACTTGATCTGATGATAAGTCAAGGTCTGGAGGAAGATCACCAGGTTATAAGGGGCCCAACCAACAAAGAACACCGATACAATACAAAAGATGAGTCTTATAGTCCTGTGTCTTTTGTTTGTTCGTGACTTTATGACTGTCTGCAGGATACGTATGTAGCAAAAGCTCATAACTACAAAGGCACATATAAAGAAAATGTTCTGTAGATAAGTAATGGTGTAATATGCCTCAGTGCTGGTGGGCTCACAGTGGAGTTTTGAAGAGTCCTGTGGGTCAGGTGAGACACCACTTAAGAACGTAGCTGGTAAGGCTGCTGAGATGCTCAGAACCCAAATGACAATGGGGATGAGTATATAACGCTGTCCTGCCTCCCAGTCTGTCAGAGGATGCACCACAGCTATGTAGCGCTGAATGGTCATCACCATGAGGAACAAAATGCTGCTGTAAAATCCAGCATAAAAGACAAAGTTCACAGCTTTGCATGCCCCTTCTCCAATCGTCCAGCCCCAGATATAGTAACAGGCCCAAAACGGGAGTCCGATGGTGAACAGCAGGTCTGATACAGCCAAGTTGAGAATGAAGATGTTGGTCAGGGATGTGAGTGTCTCGTAGGTGGCAAGGATCACGAGAACCAAAATGTTACCAACAAGACTGAGACAGACCACGCTGCAGAAGAATATTGGAACTGTAATGGATCCAACTTTGGCCACAAACTCCTTGTGACACACATCATCAGTAGCCTCATATATATCAACATTGGCAGTAGTTGTGTTGTCCATATTGTTCACTGGAAGACAAAGACAAAATTGGTAAACACTTTTAAAGTTACATCTGTTCACCCATAACATTTACAAAAGTGAGAAAACAAAAGTTGATTATTTTAAGATTTGATTTATGGATGACACAAATTAGGTCACGGGCTACTGCAATCCATGCAGCAAGTTAAACAACCAAAAGCATGGAAGATCTGACAAACCTGCAAAGACGTCCAAATGTCACTTCTGCAAACACTGAAGTCATTGTCTCTATTTGGCTGTGTTTTTTATCTTAGAAGTACCACCCCCAGTGTCAGTTCACTTTTTTTTTTTTATGAAAACAGGAAACCTTCTCCACACACACACACATACATACATACATACATACATACATTAATTCCAGTGGTTTAATTATTTGTTTTTCTAAAATATTATACAAATATTGGGTCATAAATGGCAATGTCTGAATCTCAAAATAAGTTCCCTATATACAGCAAAGAGTAGCAAGGTTACATCAGACTGGCTGAAATTATTTTGTTTTGTTTTTTTATTTGGTTTAATGTTGCTGTCAGCATCAGTGGCCATTTCAGTGACAGACAATTTTGTTAAAAAAATGCGTCAACACAACTAATTAAATATGTAATTCAAAGAATAAACACTTGGCGCTTTTATGGTGAGTTTAGTTTATGGTGAGGCAATTAACTCTCTTGTATGAGTGCGACAGTCAGAAAGCTAAGCAAATAACCTAAAAAATAATTGAATTTATCTGGTTAGATGACCAACCTTTTTTCAGAGTTGGAAGAATAGCTGCACTTATATATGAAAAAAGACGTTGCTTGGATGACAGGATATGTTGCCCCAAAACCTGTACGTACCTTTCAGCATTAATGGTACCTTTACAGATGTGTAAGTTTTGCTTTGCATGGTAGAGTTTTACATTGCACTTGTAGATGGAGCGATGAACTGTGTTCACTGACAATTGTCAAATGTTGGTTTTCGGACTTGTTGATTACTTACAGACATTTCTCCAGATTTTCTGAATCTATTGATGATATTATAGCTTTTTTGTATGAGCTCCACTCACCGTGTTTGGAGGCAGAAGAAGACGTCCCAACTGTGAAGCATGGGGGTGGAAACATCATACTTTGGGAGTGCTTTTCTGCAGGACAGGTAGACTGCACCGTATTGATGGGAGGATGGATGGGGTAATCTATCGTGAGATTTTGGTAAACAACCTCCTTCCCGTGAGAGCATTGAGGACGGGTCATGGATGGGTCTTCCAGCCTGACAATGACCCAAAACACACAGCCAGGGCAAATAAGGAGTGGCTCCGTAAGAAGCATTTCAAGGTCCTGGAGTGGCCTAGCCAGCCTCCAGATCTGAACCCAATAGAAAATCTTTCGAAGTTAGCTGAGACTCAATGTTTCCCAACAACAGCCCCGAAACTTGAAAGATCTGGAGAAGATCTGTATGAAGGAGAGGGCCAAATGTCCTGCTGCAGTGTGGGCGAACTTGGTCAAGAAGTACAGAAAACATCTAAGATCTGTAATTGCAAACAAATGTTTCTGTACCAAATATTAACTTCTGTTCTGTTGTATCGAATACTTATTTAATACAATAACATGCAAATTATATATAAAAAAAAAATACAGTGTGATTTCCTGAATTATTTTAGATTATGTAAGTGTAAATACGATAAAAATTACAGACCTCGCCATGCGGAAAATGACTCCACACACACAAAACAAAAAGCAGGTTTTCTAAATAACGATGTTCTTCTTGTAAATAATGTGCCCACCCTTAGCATTAGGGAGGTTTTTTTTGTTTGTTTTTTACTATATATCTTTAATTTTCAAACGGGTACATAAGCTCATGTTAGACATGCCTTTTAAACATAAGAAATGAAACCATGGCCAGTGACCACCACATTTGCACGTGGTAATATATAAAACTTATACATTTTCTCTTTACACGTAGTTGATCAGCCATGAGGTTTGTATTAAAAAAATATGGAAGAATTAAAATGCCCACACACCTTTATAGTGTTTGCAACTTCTTTATGTACTGTGGTTTAAAGGTTTCTTTAGTTCTTGATCTGTTGTTATTTAAAATGTAACAAATCCCGCAAGAGAGAAGTACATGCTTAACAATGCATAACCCATCACTCAATAAAGTTCTTTAGATAAGGCATTCGATTACATAATTTGTGGTCTATAATATTTTCTATATATACTCTATGTATATCATCAGTAAATTGCTACAAGCATATACAAAGTGACATAAAAAGAGTTACAGTAATTTCCGTAAGTGAATACTTCAACTATAATAATAATATAAAACAAATTGCCAGTGCCCAAAGTGCTGTAGAAAATAGACAACCCTAATTAAAAGTAATATACGTGATATATTAAAAATCTAACATGTAAAACACTTAAAAGTAAATCTATATATACACTAAATGCTATGTCTCACAAAAATGTCATCTATACATTATATAAAACATAATAAATGTGTGGTAAAGGGAACTAGTGTTTTCATCAAAGACCTCTTATAGAACCTAAGCACGCTGTTCATTCTCTTACCATCTTTAAATCTGAAGGTCTTGTAAATGTATTGCCTATTTATGAGTTGATATTGTTATAATATCATTTTTTGAGAATTTTATTCTCAAACAACACATACTTTAAGTACGAGTATTCCTCTGGTTTGTATGGATCTATTGAAACAGCTATTTAAACTGCTTACTGCAAATTTGATATGTAAATAAAGTGTGCATAAAGTCATAACCTAATACCTATTTCAGAGTCATGGACACATTTCAGCATGGTTACATGTCAAAGTTCTTTACATATTTACAGTGAATCAGAGAGTTGTGTAACTGTCTCTGTTGTCGCTGTGTCAATACATGGATCCCTGAGACTGAATGACACCAGTTCGTGTTGAAGTTGAACCCGTGTTGCTCGGCCTTTGAAAAATCTTCTGCAGAATCTTCTTTAGGTGACTCCGAAATTTCACTCCAATGAACACGTAAAAGACCGGATTGAGGCAGCAGTGGGAATACGCCAGCAGCTGACAGACGTACAAAGCATAGTCGAGAACATTGTGAACTTCACAGTCTGTAAAATACTTGATCTGATGATAAGTCAAGGTCTGGAGGAAGATCACCAGGTTATAAGGGGCCCAACCAACAAAGAACACCGATACAATACAAAAGATGAGTCTTATAGTCCTGTGTCTTTTGTTTGTTCGTGACTTTATGACTGTCTGCAGGATACGTATGTAGCAAAAGCTCATAACTACAAAGGCACATATAAAGAAAATGTTCTGTAGATAAGTAATGGTGTAATATGCCTCAGTGCTGGTGGGCTCACAGTGGAGTTTTGAAGAGTCCTGTGGGTCAGGTGAGACACCACTTAAGAACGTAGCTGGTAAGGCTGCTGAGATGCTCAGAACCCAAATGACAATGGGGATGAGTATATAACGCTGTCCTGCCTCCCAGTCTGTCAGAGGATGCACCACAGCTATGTAGCGCTGAATGGTCATCACCATGAGGAACAAAATGCTGCTGTAAAATCCAGCATAAAAGACAAAGTTCACAGCTTTGCATGCCCCTTCTCCAATCGTCCAGCCCCAGATATAGTAACAGGCCCAAAACGGGAGTCCGATGGTGAACAGCAGGTCTGATACAGCCAAGTTGAGAATGAAGATGTTGGTCAGGGATGTGAGTGTCTCGTAGGTGGCAAGGATCACGAGAACCAAAATGTTACCAACAAGACTGAGACAGACCACGCTGCAGAAGAATATTGGAACTGTAATGGATCCAACTTTGGCCACAAACTCCTTGTGACACACATCATCAGTAGCGTCATCGATATCGATATAATCAATAGTCTCGTTGTCCATAATGTTTTCTGGAAGGTAAAGACAGAAATTGTTAAACACTTTTAAAGTTACATCTGTTCAGCCACAACATTTACAAAAGTGAGGAAACAAAAGTTGATTATTTTAAGATTTTATTTATGTACGCTTTTTTTTTAAACTCCAAATTAGGTCACAGGCTACTGCAATCCATGCAGAAATAAGGACGTTTTACATCCGTTTCCATATTGAAATACTATGCTTAATATCAGGTGAATGGGTAATCACACAACCAGCTATTATTTAATATGGGGTGCTAGGATGGTGCAGTGATCAAACAGGCTTATCCCACCACCATGGTGACCCGTGTTCAAAGCTTAGGTGCTTTCCTGGAGAGCTTAGAATAACGCAGGCACACCTGGATTGCACAGGCTTGTAAATAGTAGTTAAATCATTAACCCACTTCTGGGAGAAAAAAGAAACAGGCAGAAATAATCTTAATGGTAATAACAACAAGCCATTGCAAAATGTAATAAGATATAAGAAAATGTGCTCGTGGGACCATTGCTACAGTTAACTGTTGGGGCATATTTGATGTAAAACTCAAACTAACACATCTGGGTGTTCAAAATCTTCCTAAATATTTATTTAAGTTGTTTGTCGGTAATCTGCCACACTCCATTGGGTTCATGTTAGAGTTTAGATTTGAACCCTGTTTTGAGAATGTTAGTCATATTAAACACAACCTAACTGTAGAACTACACAATTAAGTCCATAGCATCACCTTTACCACAAACATAAATAACTTTACCACCACCAGTAAACAGAGATTTATGCCACCCAATTTGTACAAAGATTGTTGAAACTCACCAACTACGCAGGAAAAGTGAAGAACAAAATAAGAAGGCATACATGACACAGACTCCTATAATGTACTGTACAGCTCTATATACAGCTCAGCAAATGATATTGGACTGTTTCTCACTTTCAGTTTCATTTAAAGCTCAAACACTTGATGCTGTCTGAAATGACATACTTAGTAAGGTGACACATAGAGCATGTCCTATATTTTCAAGACCTAAAAAGTATGTTCTAACTGTTTAAATGTTTAGATCAATTGCTTCAAAGGTGCAGTACAAGGAGGGATATTTTTGTGTACAAGTTTAGTAAGGATATGATGATACGACCAGGAGATGATAAGAAATGCCAATTTCACAACCAAATCCAGAATATATAGATATAAAATATAGGATTTTTTTTCACCAGTACAGATTTCCAATGCCATGTAATTCCATAACAAGGGTTATAACACCACCACAGCAACCTTAAAAGCTTTAGCACTATAAGGAATGCTGCCAAACCAGACCCAAGATATGTTTTGATTATCAAACTTAACTACTATGAAGAAAGATATTTCAAAATAAAATGCAGTTTATTTGGCTGGGCAACAACAAAAATGGGCAAATTCTGGTTTGGATCTAGAATAGAACAGCATGTTCAGGGTCAGATAGCATTACTTGTATGATGAACCTGGATAGTCCTGGTTTGGATGGAACAACGTGTAGGTGTTATGAAAGCAGTTGCAATGAAACATTTTTTTAATTAGTTTTCTTTCACTTTCTTTTTTAATAATGTTGTTTTGTGTTTGTAAAGGAATCTAGAAGTGCTCGATTAATACAAGTGTAGTGTGGGCTAGGATTCCAGAGTACTAATGAAGATGCTTGGTAAGATCTTCATGAAGTAGGATTCATACCACACTGTTGGATAATAAACCAAAATACGCCTGAAGAAACAAAATCAGGGGTTGCTGACTGTCACTGATTTTCTTCCGCAGGTACATAAGCTTGAACCCAGGTGTTCCGGGTTCCTCCCACGTTACTCCTCCCATATTGCTAGGTCAAATTATCAAATTATCCCAGTGTAAATGTATCTGACTTGTATCGAAATAACCTTGTTCCTTTCGTGAATAGCCACTGATGTTGATGCCGCGTTAAATAAATTAATAAATCAAAATTTACAAACTACTGTTTTTAGGTGAATTTGCTTTTATTTGTTGTTGTTTATTTGGTTTCTTTATCGGTATCGGAATCAGTGGCCATCTCAGCGACATACACAAGATTATATCCAAACAAAAGT
>JAUZSV010283311.1:0-11995 GCA_034780495.1 Parotocinclus cesarpintoi
GTGGTCCCATTAACCGGAATCGACTGTATATCCATCCACCTCATGACAAAGAACGTTTACATTTTGCTCAAAATAATAAGCACAAATAATCAATTTGTATGTGTACCATATATAAAGCATGTGACTTGAAGTATGATAGATGTTATAAAATACTATTGATGCTGCTAAATTGCTAATGTTGGTTTAATGCACTAACTAAAGTGATGATTAATATACAATTATCCAATTTGTATATACAATGTGAAGGTTGCCACAAATTATTGTTGAGGTTTCTTGGTCTGTAGTGGTTCTTCAGGCGATCACTACGTGGCTTGTCATGCACAGTCCCGGTTTCTCTGAATTTGGCTATGAGGGATGCAAGTCTGTTGGTTGTTGAAGTCTGTTGCTATGATATCTTCAGCTTCAGCCACCTGTGATAAACAACAAAAGTTTTTCAATTTCCATGTTGATACCTTTTGAACCACGAGATATTGTAGCTGTGATTGCAGAAATTTCATTAGGAGACAATACTGGTCTTTTTTGATGCGCCACATGACCCCCTTCCCATCAGAAAAAAACTTGCCCTTGATCCAATATGGTGGCTTTCAAGACGGCCATTTTCCAGACATAGCCTAAAATAACAGCATTGTTTAGATGGACCAGGACAAAATACAATCAGTAGCTTGCTTGCTAAAACTACTTAATTAGAGCTAAATGTTGTGTATTTGTTTGAGAGGAATGTAGCTAAAGCCTTTGTTTTCAGCATCCTAGTTGTTCTGCTTTCTGTATCCATGAACAGAACTATAATAAGACATTTAAAACAGCATCACTTCACTGAATATGTGGATTTTGGCAACGCTAAAGCGAACTCCACTGAGATTGCAGAGCCAGACACAAGCCAGGTTGAAATTTACATTAAAAGAAAAGATCAATAAAAATATGTTTGCTGTTATATATAATTCTTGGACAGAAAAAAACACCTGAACCGGCCGGTCATGTGTTTAAAAAAAATCAAAAATCAGCTCTAGGAAACACTAGTTCCTACCCGTCTTCCCCGTTTGATCCTCCTGTTTTCCCTCTACAGCTTATACGTACTTCTACAAAGGCAGCAAGTACTGGAAATTCGACAATCACCGGATGAAGAGTGAACCAGGCTACCCCAAGTCAATCCTGAGGGACTTCATGGGCTGCAACGTGGACCTCGATCCTGACCGAGACACTGATGTGGACCCGGGTCGCAAGTGGCCGGACCGACCGCCTTTCAACCCGGACGCAGGACGCGACAAGGACAAAGAGAAGGACAAGGATCGCACCAAGGATGTGGACTACAAGGAGGCGACGGAAGAGGAGACGAACGAGGTGGACGTGGTGGTAAAGGTAGACGAGACGGAGCGCACCATGACCATCATCATGGTGACCGTGCCTTTAGTCCTGGTACTGTGCATCCTGGCACTGATCTATGCCATCATTAACACGCTGCAGAGAAAAGGGGCACCCAAATACTTAGTGCACTGCAAACGCTCGCTGCAGAATTGGGTGTGATAGAAACTGTTGTACTCTGACCTTCAAAACCCTGACCTCCGTATTTTCATCCAATGTCCTTTTTCATCTTCTTAGTATATTTACATTGCACTCACACACATACACGCACACCCAGGTCTTTTGTTCTGTTAGTTTATGGTGCTTTCCCAACGAGTTGACTGTAGTCTATTTATATGACAGTTTGCACATTGTTTTTCTTTCTTTCTTGAGTCAAGGTATTGCCCCTTTTGGTTCACATTGTGTGCACATTTCTTGTTTTTTTTTTGTAATAAGTGAATGCTTGTGCCGTGCTAAACCCTGGCTTAGAGCTTATACTCTGGACTAAGAGAAGAGAAAATCAAACGTGTGTTCAGTACAGCGAGGGGAAGAAGTCAATCTCTGTACACAGACTGGTCACCAGTGGCTTTTTTTAACTCAGGATATAGCTGTCACCTGGCCGCTCTCTGGGCAGGTCAACTGGGAAAGACGTGGTGTATAACATGAACACATAACAGAACTGGTCTTTTGGGTGCCTACGCTTGCCAGTGATGAGGAAAATCGTGCACGTTTTATTGCTTTGGTTAAGTCACTCACGCTCTTGTTTAAACAACGGTGCCTTGGTGTTGCTTGCCAAATCTTTCCTGTGGTTTTACCTCTATAAGAGGAGCCCCTCAGAACTCCCTTGTGTGTTCCTTTCTCCCTGTGGTCCTATGAGTCTGTCTTGACTGTAATCCTTTCTTGTTAAAGAAGTGTAGCTTACGTGGTGCTTTTCCTTTTGGACAAAGACGGCGCACTGTGAAACCAAGCTGTGGGGGGGTTGGGCAACGTTTGAAGAACGTTTGAGGTACTGGATGCCGTTTCTAGCCAATGTCGATTTGGGAACTGTTAGCCAAGTGTAGACCTGCTATATAAATGATATTTAAGCAATATAATCAAACGCATTAACTTAAAAAAAAGGCATATTAACATACCACTAGTACATACCACTAAAATTGTGTGTAAATGGAAAGCCAGTAAAAAGCAGTCAAGCCATAATTCTAATTAAACGTCTTACTGGGTGTCTCTCCCCTGTTAGATGATCTTCTCATTTTAAAAACAGCAGGTGGGGCACACCCTCTTCTTAGGTCATGCTTTACCAATACACGCAAGCCCCTCCGCACCTCGTAGATGGGGACAGAGAAAAGCTAAAGACTAAATAAGAAGACAGGAGATGACATCTAGGGCAGTTCAAAGGGAGGAGGTTGAGCTGCAGAAACCTTATCTGCTGATTCCGCGAGATAAGGCCTACAGTGTGTCGTTCCAGAGGCTGGGCAGGGCTGCTTTTTACAGATGAGGCTGATTTGAAGGGGTGGGGGAGGTGCAGAGGGTTTCTGACCTTAGCGTGAATCCTCTGGAGCACTGGAAGAGAGGAAGGAGCAAATCCTCGCTGAAGTGCAAGCCCCAGTTGGGAATACCCTGGCACGCTCTTGCGGCATGTGCTCGGCTGCTGGTTATTTTCGAACTGCGTTCTTTAGTGGGAAATGGGATCTGCAACTGGCATCCGTTCGGCTTCTATTTAGTAGTGCCTGGCTTGATTTGACATGTTGCTTGCTGTCGGGATTCCAGAGCAGTCAGTCAACTCTGCGAGTTGTAACTGCCATCAGTGTTATGCCTCGTAGTGCTTATGTCTGCTGTGCTTTTTTTTATAAACCTCAGATGGAAACCTCAAGTGCTACTCAAGTTATTGTTTCACCTAGCCCTGCAATTGCAAAGTTTAGCGTAGCCACTTTACCTACTTTGTAGTACAGGTACTCCCAGATTTACGATGGGGCCATCGTAATTGAATTTCTCGTCGACCGAGTTGTTTAGTATATACTGTACATATCACGTACACATTTAATACTGATTACATTTCCCAGTGCTCATCACTCCCACCACATGACTCCCTTTGTTACACACTGCAGAGTTTCAGACCGATTCAAACCGTACTATAAACATGCCTGCAATAAATTACAGTTGGGCAAAAGCATTAAAGATAAAACTAAAGCTAAACATAAAGCTTATTCTATAAGCCACGGGCACTGCCGACTTCCTCATCCGTGTGCACACGATTATTGCAGTGCGTATCACTTGCTGAGGAAAATACAAAACTGGATGCTTTCTGCATTATTAGATTCTAATTGCAAAGGCAAAATGTCCTAAGTCAAGGTCATTGTTCTATGGGGAGTACCTGTACAGAGTAGTATGGGATTTGGGATGCAGCCTAGTATTACTGCCATCATTCTAGCCTTTTTTCCTCTGGCTTCCAGGAGAGATGATTGTTGGTCATCGTTGATCTTTCAACAACAGTTGATTAAAAAAATCAGGGTCTCAGTAGGGCGTTCGTGTATAACCTGCAGTGTAACCCCTAGACAGTTGCACAATATTTTGGATGCAAGACCGGATTAACCGAGCGTCTCCAGCTCTAGAAACCTCCACAGAGAAAGTTGCTCTCTTGGCAGCGCTGGAGAGGACACCGTAGAGGAGAGAATAAAAAGAGTGGTACTATAAATATTGCCTTGTCGGGCAAGGTTGAGTCGAAACCACTTTCATAAATATTATGCAGAGCGTAGAAGAGACGGAGGACAGTCATGACTTGCATGCCATTGCTGATGGAGGCTGTTTGGCTTGTTTGCCAGGCAGTAAACCCCCCTCGTCCCACCACGCTCCCGCTGTCCGCTGAGATGCGGAGGGGAGTTAATCAGAGATAAAAGCCCTTCCTCTCCTCCTGGCCAGATCAATGAAGAATACATAAACAGCCATGAATGGTATGAGACTCGGGCTCGGCCCATGCTGCCCAGACATGCGCAGACGCTCGCTAAAGCGGCCCCGTGACTTTGCGCCCTTGCTTTGAGACCTTGTGGATGTTCTGCTGTAGAGGTTGATTGATGTTTTCTTTGTTTGCTCAACCAGTCGAAACCAAATGTTCTCTTGCGGCCATTCACAGTGAACCTGGCTAGTAAACTTGAGAAACTTGCTTTTCATTAACCTGTGTGGACAAGCTTTAAGCAGGATGATATTCAATGTGTGTTTACATGCTCGCTAATAATCGGATCTGTTTTTTTTTGGGAGGGTAATTACACCAGATATGTGATCCTCTGAGAGTTTTAGGATATAAACGGGCACATATACAAGCATGTGATTGAGCCAAAATTGGTGTAAGAGCTAGAATGAACTAGATCTTTAGAAAAAAATTTTTAAAAAAGATTTCTTCCTTTTTTCACAAGTGCATGTGTGGAAAAATATGTATCCCATTCCCGTAGTGTAGTTTAGGCATTATCTATTTGAAAGGGTACATCCGTAATTAGTTTTCGAAGGTAGACTTTAGAGTGTAAATTTACAAAGTTAAAGCCAAATGTGCAAAATGTAGCATTTATTAGTGGTTTTTCTGTAGTAATATTCAAATATGCTACTGATTATAACAAAGTAGCGGCTTTAATGTGAAAAAGATCTTCAGTATCATTACTGACTAAGTTTCCTATGCTGGATTACTATAGTGTATGTCAGAGTCTTCCCGAAGCCAGACTTTTTGTGCTTTATTGGATTATTTTGCGTATGTAAACACACTCATCGTGTATGATGTGCATCCTTAATCCTGTCCAAATCAAATCAAATAAAAAAGTTAAGGTTAAGCAGCAAAGTCGGGGCTGCATCATTGATCACAAACGGAGCTCGTTGTTTTATGCCTTTTATGTTTCCCCACCCCCTCCAGCCCACTCCAGCACTTTGATTCTGGACCGGCTAACAATGACCTCTCTCATTTTGGCCATTGTTGTCCTGCATTCTTCATCTTTTGGCTGTCAGGAAGAAAAGGCTGAAATTTTGGCCCGAACCAGGAAACGGCTGCTTACATTCAGTCAAGCAGAACGATCTTAAAGTAGTGAGTCATTTTAGGGTGGTGGGTGGCTTTATGGGTGGGGGGCGTTATTAAAAGTTGCAGCTCAGTGATCTGCTTCAAGTGCATGTTTATGGCTGCGTTCTAACTGTGCAAGGTTCATATACACAGAGCGATATGGAACCGGGATTTATTGTGTTGTTTATTTATGCCTAATACAAGAGTAGATCTCTAAATCTAAAAACTGTTTTGCTTATTATCAACAAACCCCACCACTGTAATCGCTCCATACCATAGTCGGATGCCTAGGAGAATCTGGAAGTGTTTGCTCTCACTGCAAATACACTGCTTACAAAAATAAAGGGGTATTTAAAAATGAATGTGATGCGATGAAAAAAGATTTTATTTCCTTAAACAAGATCACCAGAAAAGCAAATAAAGTCAAAGAAAGTTGTTTGATTACACAAATGAGATGCAAACTCAGTTCTCATGATTGAGTAGCAAGTCACATATTCATGGGGGTGAACAGAAGCAGGTCATACTGGCCCAGAGTGCCCCACATTGACTGTTCAGTAGGTTGTTTGGTCACCCCAGACTGTCAAAACACACCGACAGTGATGGGACATGGACCGGATCAGATTTATCCAGCAGTTCTTGTGGGATCCACTTCATATTCATTTTGAAATCTCCCCTAATTTTGTGAGTAGTGCACTTTCCCTGAGCCGACGGACTGATTAAGGCCACGTCTCTCGTCGCGTTTTCGGCTCAAGGGGCATCTCGTTTCACCCCATAAGCAAGATCTCATGAGTTCTAACAAAGCAATTCATGCACAGAGCTAAGTAACTAAATCAGGTAAAAAAAAATAATTATCGTTCACGTTTAAGGCAGTGTCATGCCAACTTTTGTGCTGCAGTTGTTTTTTTTAAACCTCATCTTTAATAATAATGATTCATTGTATGTTTTTGCCGTTTCAGTTCGTTGATCTTAATTGGTTCTTTTTGAAAATGTAAATATTGTAGGACTTTCTAAGGGTTTTTTTTTTTTTTTTTTTTTTTTTTTTAGATTTGTAATTTGTTAATAACATTCCGTTCTTGTGTATTTGTTTTCTGATGTAGAAACTGAAGATTTTATACATTTGTGTTGTTGATCACCTCTGTTGAGTGTCTTTAATGATCCATGCTGGACATGTAAACAATAATAAATAAATGCTCTCAACACGAAATGGACGTTTTTCCACCAGTGTGTTGATTTCTTAATTTATGCAACAGCTATAAAATCACAACGTTTATAAAAGTTTGAATCCAGTCACTAATGAAGAGGTTTATGACAACCAAAGGTGTAATGAACCTGCCTGGAATGGGACAACTGTATTTTGTGTTCCCACAAACTAAACTGAATAACAGAGACGAAGCATTTTTCCAAATGTAATGGTTAGAGATTTGGAGACATTGTATGTGAATGTAGCATTTTGGGAGAGGACAGGTCTCCAAATCCACAATTAGACACCTCCTTCATGTCAATAAACCTAAAATGGTGTTCCAGGAGAAAGCTCGTTCAATCGTATAACCACAGAAGACAGTAAATGGTGTTTACTAGGCACTGCTGGAACTTTGGTTCTGTGGTCAGATCTCAATTTCAAAGGTTAACTCTTAAAAAAACTTTTGCAGTTACTCAAGAAGATTTGTATCGACAATCCAGGTGGGCGTCACACACAGCCATGTGTCCTGTTTGTCCCCTGGCACTGCAACCGACCGTTGCAAATCTAGCTCACAATATGGACCCAGGTCCTTAGAAACTGCATAGCTGTTACCACCATGTCGCAGTTTAACTCCAAAATGAACATTTGTGAACTATGAGGAATGAGAAAATCCAGAAAGGTCAACCCATATGAGAATACTTATACTCAATAACTAGCAATTTTCCCACCTTTTCCCACGTGTGCAACACAGAAACTGGGGAAGACTGAAAGACTTTTGATCTCCTACCTCAGCTAATCTTGGTTTGGTGTAAAAAGGAAGAAACCTAGAGTAAACCCACACAGACATAGGGATCACATGCAAACTTCACATAGGCCGAGTCCGATGTCAGGATCGAACTGGGAATCTCTGGAGCTGCAAAAGTGCCTCACAACAGCTATAAAAGAACGTTGCAGAGAAAGTGGTGTATTAATACCTACTAGTACCAATGCCCTTAAATTTGTGTTCTTTAGAAAAGACTATTTGTGTCAGATTTTAGTGATTCTTTAAAAATTCTCTAAAATCAAAGAACTTTCTAAAACTGTCAGTCTAGTTATCAGTAACAGGTTTCTAGATCTATAATTGAGAGTTCATGAACGGGATTTCCTCTATGGATTTGCCCAATGAAGACTTTGTAATTAACCCTGTCTATATTCTATCCTATTTCTAACACACAGCTTCACATGCTTTGTGTGTACGAGTGAGCAATAGATGAGTGAGTGTACCTCTCACATTATGCTGATGGAACGTACCACGGCCCCATTTTCCCATTACTGTCATCACAGTCCTTACTGTAACTAACGATTCCCATCCCCTTCTCAAAACTCATTTCTTCCCCTGGAGAGTTCAAAGTCCCTGCTTAGAATTGAACTTCCGCTCTCTCAGGAAAGAGCAGGGTCTGATGGGCCATGGGAGAATGGGCGGAATATTTATAGAGTTGCGCAGAAATACAAAGGCGATAAAAAAAGAAGGCTACGGTAGAGCCGGAAACAGCAGGTGCCATATACCGTATGGATATAAACACAAGTACGTCATGCGCACATGCTCACATCGCGTCATGGATACAACTACAGAATTGGTGTACCATGTAGAAAATCTGTGGTCATGTCTAATTAGGCCACATGCCAGTCACTCTTGTGGCTCGAAACTAAAAACCTTTCAGCTTTAATAAAAGCCAGCTCTCCACCTGGGTACTGTTAAACAAACCTATTTAGCACCTGCCCATCCCCAGGGAGCTGGCTAACCGCAGCTGGGAACACCTGCACAAACTGGCACACTATCTGGCTCGCTCAAGTCCTCCTCGTCACGCAAGTCGAATTTTCTCTTCTGCTCACCTCTGGAGAGTGAGGTCATGGTGCAAAGTGTAAAACATGTGGTTTGGTAGAGTTTATTTGGGTATTAGAGGAGGGTAGTGAGAATAGGGTGGGCAGGAACTCATTACTCATACCCACCCATTGCTAAATACACTTTTAACCTGCACCGAGAAAATGGTTTTAAATCAACATGGCAAGCACATTCTTTGTTAGAGTTTTAATGTTACCCTCACAAACATGTTTCACTTGAAATTCCACGTACAAGTTAGAACGTAGCACCTTTGTAAACACATAGAGCCTTCGGACAGAAACATGTCCTGCAGCTTTACATTTCTAGGTGGGTGGATGTTGTGCTATGAAATGCCTCACAAAAGATTTGACTTTATTATAATTTGCCTTAAAGTTACACAAAAGCTCTTAATGTGTTTAGACTAGCTTAATCTAGTAACACTCCCATGGATTCTACAGTCTAGAGAATTTAAAATATTATCGGGTCATTGTAAAACAGGGATTACCTGTACTCATGCGTAAAGGAAGCGAGCCCGCAATGTGTGCTCCCAACTGTGAAGTAAGTTGGTGAATCCACTTTTGGATTTCATGCCATGTAATGGCCTGTAACTACAAGGCAAAGTTAAAAAACCAGGTCACCTCTGTAGTGCACACACTTCCATAATGCAGAATGCAAATTTAAATTATTCAGGTGTGGTTTGATGAACACCACAAAAAAGCCAAACATGAAAGGAGGCCTGACGGGAAGGTGTTTAGAGGTGTGTGTTTATGGGAAGTGGACCCATTTTGCAGTGATTCACAAGACTATGTAGTGGCTTCATGAGAAGCAAGAGATTTTCTACATAAAACATGAGCCAGCAAAACACCACAAACCATTTAGGACTCATCAGCTATGGCAGCGCTCCAAAAAGGATTTATGGAATAAGGTAGAAATGCTCCTTATTACACACATTGACAAATTTATTTAGCAAGATAGATTGTTGGAATCAAATAAACCTTGTGTGAATATAATGATGGTTATATGTAAGTGATTACAACATTAGAGAAAGGATACATTTATTGGGGGAAACTGTAAAAATTGAAACAAAGCTATATTTACCTTGTTAAGCCACTTCTAGTCTGGATACACGATGAATTACAGATGGGCATTGGAGGCTCTGTATGGTATCGTGTGACACATTGGTTGACATGTTGCAACTGGGCCAGTAGATCCTGCACACTCTTAGACTACACAAGCCGGCATCACAGCTGGTCCCATTAATGCTCGATTGGAACCTACCGGACAGGCAAGAAATCTATTGCAATCTGACAGAGGCATTTATCTGGGAAACCCTTACTGTGTATGGACATTTACATTTACCGTTTTTAGCAGATGCCCTTATCCAGAGCGACTTACAACTCGTACAGTCTTACAATTCAAGCAATTTGGATTAAGGGTCTTGCTTAAGGACCCAACTGTGGCTGCCAGAGTCCAGTACCTTAACCGCTAGGCTACCATAGTCCCACAGTGGACAAGCTTTATCCTGCTCAAAAATGACAGTTGCAAGCCCTGCCACGAATGGTAACACATGCAATGTGATGCATATATCGCTGATCTATTATTGTCCCTTATATCACTATTAGGGGTGGCCGACTGTCATAATGCAAAGGATCCCCAGATCACCACACCACCGCTCACAGTGAGGAAACAATCGATGGATTTGTTGGTAAAGACGATACAGTTACAGTTTGTGGCAGTCCAGGTTTCTTTCATGACACCCTGCAAAGAAGGCAATGGAGTCTGACTGTCAATGACTGGAAATGGTCCGGGCCGAGACAGGGGTGTGTAGTAAAGGAGTCCCCTGTGTCTGGATGCTGGAATAGGAAACTGTGGAAGCTGTCGGTGGATAAAACAATCCTCTCTAGTCTAGGAGTCTGAAATATTTTTGTGTGAGCATTTTTTGTGAATGGGTATTAGTTTCCAGTTTGGATTAATTGATTCACTCCTAATACTGTATCGCTCTAGTTAACTACTTTTATTATTTTTTTTAGCTTCAGTAATTTTTTTGCTAAAAATAGAGCAGCAGAAACCTGTTCCGACCACCAACTGTGCTGATCTGGACTGTTTTTTCTCTTGCTTCAACTTCGGGTGGTATAATTCTGGATTGCAACCCGATGGTTTTCTTTTGCATCAAAACATGCTTATTATAGCACCAACTACCATGTTTAACTGTAACTTAAAAGCTGAATATAGACGAGATAGAATCTGAGAACTGTTGACGCTGCATCGAGAGCAATGCAGTGCTTTGATTTGTAGACAAGCATTTAAGGTTATCTGATTTTACAACCTAGTCAGGTATATTGTCCTCAAGGCAACTAGTCAAACCAGTACTTAAGCATTCAACACCTTAAACTGAACCTCAGTGGAGCTACCTGTGAAACAGTTCCTCCGAGACCATGAGTGTGTGTTTTTTCTGCACTGACAATGGCAGCTGAACCAACCTCTGTATCCTGGCAGAATTCCCATATGAGCTCACACGCAGAGAAACTTCAGCACAGATCCTGAAAAATGACTTAGTCAGCATGTGCGGTGAGAAAAACATGCATGTGCACAGACACAAATGCACCATAGCTACCACTTTCGCAGAACAGGCATAACATTTCAAGGACTTGATAAGAACAGTAAACAAATCAGCACTTGACATAAGAAGGACAGAAAACAGCTAAAAGAGCATCAGGGAGGGCAGTTGTGGTTTAAGCTGAATTCAGGCTTATTCATGTTTTCCCAAATGTGAGTGACTTTGAGTAATAGATTTCTTTGTTTAAAATACGGTGTTGACTGTTAACGAGATCCTTTGCTAGGAAACCTGTGTCGTGATGAAAAAACAAATTCCTTTATAGAAGGTTACAAGAAAGCAAACATTTGTATTACCCATGGTTATTGCTGTCATTTTAGGTAAAGCAAGTCAAAGGATATGACAAAGAAGACAAATAGCAATGTGTGCGTCTGTGTTGTGTGGGTGGTATTTTGCTCTGCATTGGAAAAGATAATCTCGTAATAACGGTAAGAAAAAAAGTTTTCATTGGGCAAAAACAAAGCAGAGCAAAAAGATATTTTGGGGAACTGAGATTAGGATGAGCTGTAAACATTTTATTGGTTGGCTAAAGTAATAAAGGGGAAATATCACACAAAGATACAAATTTGTGTATGGAGGGTGTGTTTCTATCTCTGTGAAGTCACCTGTGGAAAACCTATAGAACTGTGAGGACATTTGACTTTGAAAAAGTTTTTAGAAAAGTTTTTTTATTGTATGAGTTTTTATCCTACATTGCTCATAGAAAGTAGGGGAGAATTCACAAATAAATATCCCATAATTAAATATCCCATATTTTTTGTGAGCAGTATATACAGTCGATTCTGGGTAATATGACCACCGGTTAATGGGACCAGCCGCTTATTCAGACCAAATACGAAACAAATCCTATTAAATATGTGTAATATTATTTGCTTACTGGGATCAAAATTCTGCTTAATCAGACCAAAGAACGTGTACAGTATGTAATATCCGTGAAGAAACTCTTCATCTCTGGCATCACTACCCGAA
>JAUZSV010283419.1:0-11995 GCA_034780495.1 Parotocinclus cesarpintoi
TGGCTGGAAGCGAGGAGCAGATGTGTGTTTGACCAGTCGCTCAAAGCACTTCATAGCTGTTGATGTGAGCACAACAGGGCGGTAGTCATTAAGGCAGGTGATAGCCGGTTTCTTAGGAACTGGAACAATTGTGGTTCTCTTGAAGAATCACTGACAGTTTTAGAGAGAGGTTACAGATGTCAGTGAAAACCTCAGCCAGCTGGATGGCACATGCTCTGAGCACCTGACTGTGGATGCCATCAGGACCGGGTGCTTTGAGAGGGTTGACTGCTTTGAAGGATCTGACCACCTCAGACACAGAAATGGATAAGGCGCAGCTCTCCTGATCTACTGGGAGTTTCGTAGCTGGGGAGGTGTTGTTTGCCTCAAAACGAGCATAATGTGCATTTAGCTTATCTGCAAGTGATGAGGACAACCCCATATCACTGATCTCACCACCTTTGTAGTCAGTGATAACGCGGAGATCATTCCAAATGCGTCTGAGATTGGACCCACGGTAATTAGACTCCACTCTGTCCCAGTCTGATGGTGCTCTGAAGGTCATATCTGGCTTTCTTATAATTCTCCAGGTCACCAGTGTTGTAGGCTGTGGTCCGAGCTTTTAGTTTGGCTCGGACCTCAGTGTTGATCCAGGGTTTCTGGTTGGGAAAAGTTCTGACATTTATCTTTGGAACAATGTCATCAGTGCATTTACTGATGTAGCTTGTGATGGAGTCAGTATATTCGTTGATGTCAGTGCCAGCTGCATCACGAAACATCTGCCAGTCTGTGGATTCAAAGCAGTCCTGAAGTGTGAAGATGGCCTCCTCACTCCATTGGTAGACTGATCTTAGAACTGGCTTTGCCTGTTTAAGTCTTTTTTTTCTTCCATCAGGTTTAGGTACAATTACCACTGGAGAAGCCCAGGATGAATCAGAAGGCTATATTATACCTTCCTTGCTCATGCTTTCAATCTCTAGTCTTATGACCTCTTTTTTCGCTGGAGAGACCCGATTAGCTCACCACTTCATCCGTGGTCAAAATATGATGCTTGATCTTGCTTGTCCTTCCCAACCTTTCCGAGCAGACTGATGACCATTTCTCAAGGAGAGGTTTCAACTCAGGTGGATGAATTTTCAACAGATCATCAAAATCCAGTTTGAAAAGAACTTGTAGCTTCAAACCCCTGTTCACTTTTAAGGGGTAAAGCCACATAAAGGCTGACTTTTGGCTGTCTGGGTTTTACCCAGGAGTGGCTTATCACCCCAGATGACAGAATAGGAAAAACCCTCCACCTTCCTCTGATCCTCAGGCTATAGTTGCGCTCGCCAACATTCAAACACCAGCCCTACTCAAAAAATCTAGTCCTAAGACCAGAGGAAACACCATTTGTGTGTTGGTCATGATGTAAGTTTCCGCTGTCACCAAAAGTCCATGCCACTCATATGACAGCGGAACTTTCCCCTCAGGGGTGTAAATCTTCATATCAGCCAAAATGAATGACTGATTTAACTCTTTGGTCAGTGGGTCTCCCAGTCTGTTCATGGCCTCCCAGAGGGACTTCTGCATCAATGTATAAGTATAGCCAGTATCCAACACTGCCTCCACCTGAAATCCTTGTACAGTGATGGAAACCTTTAACAGTGGCGGCGATACAGATTGAACTAAAGCTAAATGTGAAGACTGAGGATTGGCTTTTTTAGGACGTGAGATTTTCTTTTTTCCTTTATCCTGTGCCTTAAGTTGGTTCACCCTGGCCCAGTAGTCCTTTTTGGAATTGAAATCCCTTTCCTTGGACCTGACCTTCACCAATTGCTCCACTGTATATACTGTCCCTCTTAGGCTTCCTGCCAGTGCAGTTATTGCAGTTACTCAATATTCCTCTGACCAATTCTACTTCTGGCAAGTCATCCCTTCATTTCAGGCAAAGGGCTCGGTAGTCATAGGCAAAATCACGAATGCATTGGTCGGGTTCTTGGACCATGGCTTTAAGTTGTTCTTCAAGCTCGGTCATATAGTCTGTGGGGAGAAAAGCTGACAAAAATGCTCTCTTGAAACCAGCCCAATTGTTGATTTTGTTCTTCTCAGCTATCCACCAGCATCCAGCAGGCCATGTTAAAACAGTATTGAGGGTAGCCACAAGCTCATTATCGGTTAAGTGTCTTAAAGATAGGAAGTTCTCACACTTTTTCATAAAATCCAAAACTTCTGCCGCATCCCTTGATTCTCCAAAAGTGGGGAATTCCAGATGAATGGGTAGTTTTGAATACAAGGGTGCACTATTGACTGAGCAAGGGCATTCCTCTGCAGGGGTTACTGAAAAGAGAGATGCCCTAGTCAAAGGAATGCTGGATCTCCACCGAGACACCTCCATTCTCCACAGCTCATCACTCCTTTGCAGACATTCAACCACCCCTTGCTCAAGTTGATTTAGGGACCTTTTAATTAGTTCTTCCAGAGCCTCAAACCGCTGATCCATACTTTCATGCATGACTTCTCGGTTTGTTGCACTTTCACTGGCTTTTAGCAGATCATTCTGTAAGTTCCTCATTTCAGTTTTCAAAGAATGAACCAATTGGGACAGGCCTGCCACTTCAGACTCAAGGCGGTTGATAATGCTCCCCACAAGTTTATAGGATGTTTGTTCGTCCTCATCACTTTCTCCAGCTTCGCTATTGAGGTACAACTCATCAAGTAATGAACTGGGTTCAGCCACAGGAATGGGATTTCTATAAGTGATGCCAGGCCCAGGGATAAAGGAAGGGGACTCAATCGCTATCTGAGCAAAGATCTGTTTCCCCTTGGCAAACAGCCTGATCTGATAACTGGAGCTTACATGATCCATAATAATAATAATGCTATTAGATAAAAGTACTGAATTCAATTCAATTCAATTCAATTTTATTTATATAGCGATTTTTACAACGTAGCATTGTCTCAAAGCAGCTTCACAACATTACACCGTCCTAAAAGGTCAATCCCAATACATATACATATACAAAATACATATAAATATCACCACATATATATTATTAGTGTCCCCGTACGGGCCATCGAAAAAAAGCAGTACCAACACAGCTTCAGACAATGTATAGCAGGAAAAACAGTTAGAATAACAGACTAACAGACTAAGTCCATTAATTATCTCGATTGGATCCAAAACAAAACAAAAAATCAAAAAAATAATTCAAAAATCCAAACAGGGCCCAGCAAAGCAAAAAAAAAGGAATAATCCAAAACAAAACAAGAACGAGCTCACCCAGTTCCTCGAGGTACCTCCACAGTTAAAAGGGAATCCAATATTTAAGGACAACGATGAGTAAAAAAAGAATCTGATTGTTAGGGCTTGAGCAGAAAAAGCCTAGGCCTGTCTTCCCCAAACTCAGTTCCCATGAAAATGCCACCCCACTTAATTCGCCTTCCCCATAGGAATACCCAGGGAACATTTTCAAAACAAGACTAAACAAAACATAATTAAAACATTATATATAAGATGAGGTCACAACTCCTAGTAGAATATCCCAGTGAGAAGTCAAAAGAAATTAAGGACTTTAATGGGAAAAAATAACACCTGAAGCACTTTGTTGCTTGGTATACATGGTGCCATCAGATCTTTTACATTTTGTAAGAAGCATTGGCAACAATACTAAGTGGTAACATTTTTTGGAATGTATTGCAGGCTTGAAATGCAGGACAAAAATGTTTATTACCAAATGAAATGAAGTTGACCAGACAAAACATGAAATATCTTGGGTTCATAGCTGGACTTGACAGGAAGCTTGTTCATGGTGCAATATTTTCTTACATACATTATCACAAACAGAAACATACATTATTACCAACACTAACAAGGATTTCTTACCAATCAATGTAACAGGATAGCTTGTTCACAAACCAACCCAGTTCATCCAACCTCCAGGAATCATCTGCCCCCTCTTACAGGAGGTACATTCCAAACTTGAACCTAATGCATCCACAACTGCTAAACCGCCTTCCCTGGGGCCATGACCACTAAAGTATGTAACCGAACTACAAACATACTAGCAGTAGCAAGATTTGATTATTATCAGAGTGCAGATTTAAAACAGGATTCCTCAGTGACACCTACACAGTATAAAAAAAGACATATGCATGTAGTAGTATAATATTAGAAGCTGTAATTACAGACTTAACCAACACCTCCATAATCACCTTGCGTGCCATTGCTGAGTCATTTCAAACTAAGTGTGTCCTAGATTTTGACGCATTTAAAAAGACAAATGCAGGTAACAGTTACGTTCAAAACAAGTAAATTAAATACAGGGGGGGGGATAAGTATTTGGTCCAATTCTTTTTGCAAGTTTTCCCACCTACAAAGAATAGAGAGGTCTGTAATTTTTATTGTAGGTACACTTCAGCTGTGAGAGATGCATGAAATGAATTGTATAAATATAGCTTTCGTTCAGCCAATACGAAGAAAAGACCCACACTCAGCTTGAAGTCTATTCCCGTTTATTTACTCTGATCCCATCTGTCCCACATACACAGCATTCCGGTTAATTCCCAGTACACCTCCCCCTTTTAGATGAGAAATACCCCATACAAAGCATCCTGTAGCATATACCTTTTTTAAAATTCGTTTCTCTAATTTCTGCACATATTTTCTAATCATGAACACATTTTACTTTAACACATTTCCGAACTACACTCTTCTGTTTCAAAACTGGACAGTTTTAACACCTATATACACAGAGAGTCCATTGTCTTTCCATGACACTATCACCACCTACATCTCCCTTTTTTCTGAAAGCACAAGGTTCATATTTCCAGTCTAACAGGAGGTTTAGACAATCTTCCAGATCTTGTGACAAATCCAGTTGGACGTAGATGCCGTCTGTTTCCCCTTAGTATCCCTCAAGAAATGTCAACCAAGTAAAACCTTGGAGTCTGAGCTAGTCCAAGAACAAAACCATGGATATGCTCTGTAGCAAGTAAAACCTTTTGCCCCGTTTGCTTGGGAAGTGGACTTGAGCCATGATGTCTATTGTAGTTACTTGTTTGTCGCTCTCGCATTGCTTCATTCTTCTTGTGAAACTCTTTGAGGTTAGGCCACGCTGGAGACAAATTACCAGGAGGTTAAGGTAATATAGTGCGCAAGCGTTAACCCCATAAGCAGCTGGGAGGGAGAGAAGCCATACTTTAAAGGCGTAGCACTGTACATTAGCAGTGCTTTGCTGTAGTCTCTCTCTGTTTTCCACAGATTTCATCAACGATTATACATTTGAGATTGCACCTCTGGCTCCAGCATCTCCATGCTGATGACTTCATTATGCACAAGAAGCAAAGCTCTGATTTTCAGTTTAGCACTCATTGGAAGAGTCTAGGCGCATTTGTACTGATAACCTCACTACCATGAAGCATTTACTGAAATATTATATAAGCCCCAAACTTACTTGCACTTTCAGATCAATGTATTTGGAACACAGCCATGTTTCTACACTAATTTCCCACTGTATAAGTTCCAGTTACCATACAGAAGCACTTAGCACTTGTAGTTCTACAATTACAGACTGTAGTCCATCTGTTTTTCTACATACTTTCTACATTTAGCAGACGAACTTATCCAGAGCGACTTACAACTCATACAGTCTCACAATTTAAGCAATGGTGGGTTAAGGGTCTTGCTTAAGGACTTAACTGTGGCAGCTTGGCAGAGGTACCATCAGGACCAGGTTATGGTAGACTAAGGTTTATGTGGCGGGCAGACTAGATCAAAACAATGTTTAGAATTAGCTATGTCTAGCCGGCAGTGATTGGTGGACTGGCATTGGATCTGGTTGAAGGTGGGGAGATGGTGTTAACTGGTGTGTTCCTAAAAATTCCACACCATAGTGGAGGTCACTGTCTCTTTGGGATATGCCATATGTTGCTATTCCAGGACACCGTGGTATTAAGATATGGTTATGGTATTTAAAAATCATGATATTTAAAATTTCTGCTTCATAAACTGAATTAAAAGCATCGTTTTAATACTTAAAGCACTGCTAGAGCGGCCAAAAGACAGCAGTCTTCAGAAAAGGAGCCTGTCATTGACACACAATGGTTGCCAAATAGGGCCATTATAATGTTTTATTGTTTTATCTTTCAGCATTTGTTTTGTCTCTGTGAATGTATTGCATGATGTATTTGAAACGAGGACGTGTGTTTGATTTATAAAAAGGGAAGTGAGTTAAGTTATTTGAAATGAACCGTTTTTCAATAGTAGCCTCTTTCGTGACTGTTTTCCACTCCTGACCGTCATATTTTCGCATACGATTCATAACTTATATATAAAATATTGCTTCCAACGTTTCAGAAATGCTATTGTGAATGCATCGATCGTAACAGCCCCATCTTCGCATTCACATCTGCGACTCAGCCTGAAAGGACATTCTATGAAATATCATTCTAATAATGCACACCCTAAACCTCAGGCCAGAAGACTCTGCTTAGCTTATGGAATGTAAATGCTTCGGCTGAAACTATAAATCATAAATAAGTAGCATATTGGCTTATTCCTTGTTAACGCCTGCTATTCTTCGCCTGTTTTGTGTGGAAAGCGGTCAATGAGAGCCGCTGACTATTATTTTTTTGTAATGAAACATTGAAACACTATCATTTGTATCATCATACCGTAATGTCCCATCATCCCCCCCCAGACCCCCCCCCAACTGTAATACCATGTACCGCCCTATTATCTGAAGTCTTTATGTAAGTACGTACTGCCCAACCCTACTGTCTGTAATCAAAGAGAGAAAAGTCTTGCTCTTGTCATCTTAACTCCTATTTAAGGTCATGCATCTTAGCTGGAAAAACATGTTCAGGCAAAACCTACAGCAGGCTGAGTGGGAGGATGGGGTTCTATTTTAGTAAGCAAACAAGTCCAAATTACAGCCCAAATGATCGCAGGCAGAGTTCACTCAGGGTTCAGAAGACCTACAAATAAAAAGTCGGTGCAAATAAATCCAAAAAAGCTCTACAAGACCAAATATGACGCTTTAGCCTCATTAAAAAATTTCAGGATGTATAAATATTTGTGGATATGTCAGTAGGAAATGGCCCTGTGTCCTTCTCCTGTCCCATCGAGCCTCCTCACTTAGTAGCTTGCATTCACCACAAAAATAAGATTACAGGACATAACTCAGTTTATATGATTATATTAAGAGTGACTAATTTTACTGTATTCCATCCTGTCAAAATCCATTTCTGTTTATGGAATTTTCAGACTGTGCATACAGCTCTATCAAACAGAATCTCAAATTAGACCAATTAGACTGTCAAAGGTACTATTACTATTGACACCCTATGTTTTTGGTGACTGTATTTTGGGTTTTCAGAAAGGAGGACACTAGGGGCAGGTCCCGTTCCACCATTTACCATTTATTGTCCACAACTGACCTTCCTTGATGCTGTGTTGATGTCATCTGGTCATCAAGACAATAATATCAGTGACAGGTGTAAGTTATAAATAAATCACTATTCCTAATGAATTCATTCAAGCCCTACGATGTTACCCAAACGTTCTGCAAGTTCTACGGCTAAAATAGTGTAGAAATACTTCAATAAATATAGCTGCTTTGCAGATTTTTCCGAACCGTCATCTGCTTAGTTTGATTGTAAATCTCTCTTAAAATTCAAAAGTTGCATAAAAAAGACTGTGTACTTTGGCAATGTTTGCTCAACATCCATTTCGGTTAATGCCCTGCTTCCCAAAATGTAATGCGTACATTAAGTGGCTTACCTGTATAATATGTACAGTAAATTTTACAGGATAAACCGCATCTCTACCAGGAAACAAATCAAACAAGATATAAAAAAAACTCATTTCTAATTTCTACTGAAAATAAAAAAGCACATCTAGCCCAGTATATCAGTATTTCTCTCATCTTCCAAATCATTCTTATTTGATCGGCGCCGTAATCGTGGATATTAAAGGCACAAAAAGACGAGACGCAAACTTTCAAAAAATGTGTTCAGCTCTGTAATCAGGCGTTTACAGAAGTAAGTTGTCAATATGTGAATCACTATTTGTAATTTGCTACCTCAAGCTTGACCTCTTGTCAAAGAATGGCTGTACCCCTGCCTAATACGGCGCTCAAAGGTAGTACTGGGAAGGGCGAGTGGCGACTCATTACCTTTTTGCTACACATTACTTGTGGTGCTGATGAAATTGCATTAGTGAAGAGAGGAGCAGCGAAGAGTGGCGAGAGTGTTCCATTCTCACTCTTCCCTCCACATGCTGTCACATGCTCGCTGGTGCACCTGTCTATGATCAAGCTCTCTCACATGGGAATTGTTTTCTTTGATATGACCATCGTAAGTGCCGCTTAGATATAAAAATTCCTCTGCTGGCTGGGGAGTATCGGTGCTTTTCTATTTTCTTTGTCCATCTGGCATCAATACGTTATGTCGCTCTTGTCACTGTGATATTATTATTGCTTCACTTGTTACACTTGAAGTGGCCACTGTAAGCATGTCCATATCTGCACAACCAACATTTATGAAAATGTGCATCAATATACACCCACTGGAAACACGCATTGTTCATTTCCTGAGCTCCACTTGCCATATAGAAGAACTTACAGATTGTACTCCATCTGTTTGTTCACCCACTTTTCTCTGCTCATTAATGGTCAGGGCTCTTACAGGTGGTGTCATTGTCCTGGTATGAGTGGATCAGACAGCCGTTACCTGATATCGCGTTGACTGATCACTAAAAATGGCAGGGGTTCAAACTGCAAGAACTGCACAGAGATGGGAAATAATTTTAAAAAATGCTTTTGCGTCTCCTAATATTTGGTGTCTGTCATTATTTTATAACCTTTTATCATTTAAAACAATGTGGCACTTTGAGAATAGTTCAAACACTGGCTCTTGGTAGAGAGCTCAATGGAGCCCTATTTGTTTCAATACACTCTAAGGGAGTGTACAGGGAGAAAGAAGCCCGAGCTGCTTAATTACTTTGTGTTTTTTAATTGTGGCGAGCTGCAGATTCAGAAGACTAATGGAAAACAGAAGCATTTCTTCAAGCTGACCCTCAGCTTTAAAGCCCATTCCCTCTGTCAAGTAATTACTCTAAGCATACTGCACACGGCAATGCGATTCCAGCGTGATCCTCATTCGAGGCAACGAGCTTGTGCAATGTTCGTCTTGTTAAATTTACTTTCTCACGACAAGCCAACACAGTCCGATAGGCCTTCGAGTTAATGAAGTCTAGAGACAGGTTAAACCAACAGGAGGAGCCAAGCCTGCGGTGTAATAATTTCCCTGATTGTTGCAGTGCAAACCGAGGTCTTTCATCTTTACGGTATCGCTCAATCAATCTTCTAATGAATTGAGGCTGGAATTTGCCTTACAGTGCCAAAAAGAATGGCTGAAACAAGTCTGGGACTGGCATCATTATTCTGATTGAGTTTACACTGCTTGATCAGGAGTGGGGCTGCATTAATAGGACTGGACCTCGTGAATATGGAGTACTTTGATGTTCTCGTTTTCTCAAATGTGAGATGAGTGGTATTCGGTGTGACCTTGGCCGAATTATAATGCCGAATAGGAATACGCTCGAGAAACTAAAAACATTCACACTAGAAATGCATCGTCTACGAAGGTTTCTTGTTGTTTTAACGATGTTGAATTAATTGAGTATGTGCATTAAGTACATAAGCCAGGAGACAAAACACAGACATTACCAGCATGTCATTAGATTAATTGTGGCTCAGCCTTTTTGCACAGAGGTGGTTTGGTTTCGAAAAGACAACAATCTACTGTCAGAAATTGTTTGTTGTTAAAGGCAGCTCGACTAAGAGTCACCTGTCCATAACAGGCTTAAACCAGCCAAATTACCAGCATAAAAACACACTCAGCAATCCTTAGTAGCAGTACAATACAATCCGATTACACATATCCATATTAACACATATTGTTAAAAGTTGGCAAACACTTTCCTCCTTCGTAGTGGCATACTTGATTTGTTTTGTATAACCCTGTAAATAATTCATATAAAGGTTAGTATACATATTTTCACAAGAACTCGTTTGGGTGTTAATGATATGAACTTGATTTACACAACATCTCTTATGAAATGACATCCAAAGCCTAAAATTAAAATGCTTTGTAATTTATGGGCATTCACAATAATTGTAGAAAACACAGTAATGTATATAAATAAGAAATCAATTAGGAATCTATTATAATTCAAGCTAAACGTCGATTGGTGGATTAGTTTGTTGTTAAAACAGTGTATACCTGTACAGCATTTTATTTATTTTTTTTTAACACTTTTTCTTGGTCAGGTCATGGCCTGTTCTGCCGCACTGTGGGAATCTTCACTTGTCTTTCGAAACCCTTTATGGTTTCCCACAGCTGGTGCCCTTTTGGCCACTGTAATGTGCTGGTGTGGGAGTGCCTTCAGTTGCCAGATACATGTGGCTACACCTGCTTTGCTGAGACCAAAAGGTGAAACAAGCTGCTGTGTCCAATGCCTGTAGCAAGAAACCACAGAGTTCCTGTCTGTCTCTTTTCCACCTGTATGGCCATCACCTGCTGGTGGTTTAACTTGCGCTTCAACTGCAGCTTTAAATTGAAAGCAATATATTGTTTTGTGTATCTTTAAAAAACGTAGGGAACGCATTCCTTATTTCTGAAAAATTCGGAATAACACGTACTGTTCTTGTAAGCATTGGACTGTGGTAGCCTAGCGGTTAAGGTACTGGACTCTGGACCAGAAGGTCCAGGGTTCAAATACCACCTCTGCCAAGTTGCCACAATTGGGCCCTTGAGCAAAACCCTTAACCTAAAAACTGCTTGAATTGTAAGATTGTATAAGTTGTAAGTCGCTCTGCATAAGGGCGTCTGCTAAATGACGTGAATGTAAATGTAAAAAGAAAACAAAATTTAGTTTGTAAACAAAAATCTTTAGTCTGCTTAAAGGAAATTAGAAATAATTACAACAAAGAACACCTATATGATAAACTTGCCTGTTGCAATCTTACTTGACCTCTGTCCTTGACCTACCGTCTCTCTGTCTTCACCAGCAGACTTTTTCACTTGGGGTCTTGGATAGTAGCTCACTGTATCCAAACAGCTGAGTTTGTGCTTGTAGCTGTAGTGCCTTCGGTCGTTTTGCATCTCCCATTGAGTTGTTTCATTGATGTCCATCTCACTGCACCATCAAGGCTCCTGGACTGTGAGTTTCATCCTTGTATCAAGCCTCGGCCCACGATTGCATTCGGCCATCACAAGCATTGCTTCTGCTTGATGAGCCCTTTAACGTATCCGTGGTAAAAAGGAAGACTAGTGGGCTCATAAGAATAAATGAAATATTCATGACGACCGTGCTCCTGTGCTGTGTGATACAAGTGTTTTAGTGTCCATTTAATACTGTATGGTTAATAGATACTTAGCAAGGAACAGGACTGAATTAAATGGTCAGATAATGCAGGCAGTTTATTGGTTAAGGGTTTCAGCTCCTTTTTGTGTGCATGTGCTCTCTTATATGCTAATACGGGATTTCAGATGACACTTTGCCAGGAACGTACCATTAATTCTTTGTGCCACTGTACCGATAACACACTGTTCCTTTGTTCCTTTGTAACACCATTATACCAGTATGCTATAACCACTGTACTAGTAACAATCTGTCTCACTATACCAGTAACACCCTGTTCCACTGTACCAGTAACACTATTTAACTGCACCAGTAACTTCTTTTTACACTGTACCAGTAACACCCTGTCCCACTGTACCAGTAACACTATTTAACTGCACCAGTAACACCCTGTCCCACTGTACCAGTAACACCCTGTCCCACTGTACCAGTAACACCCTGTTCCGCTGAAACAGTAACACTACTATGTTATAACCACTGTAGTAGTAACAATCTGTCCCACTATACCAGTAGTCAAGTCAAGTCAAGTCAAATGTATTTCTATAGCGCTTTTTACAATACAGAATTGTCACAAAGCAGCTTTACAACAAAGAGGTTTGATGCCATACAGAA
>JAUZSV010283523.1:0-11993 GCA_034780495.1 Parotocinclus cesarpintoi
AATATAAAATGCACGTCTATATCATGAAAAGTAAAGCCAATTTTAAAATTTTAGCATCAATTTCAATCTCAGCACCCAAAAATTAGTTAAGAACAACTGGTTTGATGCCCGAAACATTTTGGCTGTTAACCAGTGTTACAGATGAATACATTAAACAGTGTTCTGGGTTATACCCTGAGGTCTGTACTGCAAATGAGCATAAAGTTCCAGGCACTGTGCTACCTGAGATCAGCTTAATATCAGTTTGGATCTTTGCTCTGCTGGAACAACAGCCATCCTTTTTCCTTCATCTCAAGTGTGTCCTAAAGCCAGGAGGTTGTGAGGACACTGTGGGGAGGAAAGATTATTTTAATAGCATAACCACTTGCTTGAATTTTGTCTGTGATTTACAAAGAGCAACTACACACTGTCTCATGATTAGATGCGGTCTACAGGTTGGAAAACACACATTCTTATAAATTACTGGACAAGAGATTATAGTTGCTGACATTGTTTACCACAAAAATTACCACATACAAAGTGTAATAAAACAACTATAATAAAAGGGCTAGTCATTTGTTGAGCGTTGGCTGCGCAAATATTTGCATCTGTTTATTTAAATGGATAAAATTTTGTTTAGCATATAGTCAAATCCATAATTACTGGCACCCTTGGTAAGGATTGTTAAATGAGTTTTGTAAAACGTCTGTGGGTTCATCGGCTTAAGTTAACACAACACATGAGAGAGTTGAGATGAAAGTTGTAGCTTCTTGACAGAGGTAACTTGTTTATTGTTTAAATCTGTGTAATTCATGGAGTCCATATGCCTTGTATCATAAGGGTCTTATTGTTTCTTTAAGAAAAACAGCTCCACAACATTACCAATCTACTGCCGTACATGAAAGAGAGGATTAAATCCTTTTCTGTCTAAAGATCCTTTTTTGTATGTAAAATCCACACTGGGTGTTTGTTGTCATCAGACCATAGAACCTGGTTCGAATAAAAATGCATTCTTTTGGCATGCCTTTAAAAGAGCTTGTTGGTATGGAGGTGTTGGTATGTGAGTGTTAGCTAAATAACACATCTATTTTTTTCATATCATTTATTACACACATTTTCCATGGTTGCCAAAAATTATAAAGCATATGATTTTAGGCAATGTTTTACCTGAAATCAGCTTATTTGAAATGTTTAGTTGTATACATGTCATTTGCTTGATGCCGTGTAAACAAAAATGTCAGGCTTTTGACTGCTATGTTTATTTGAATATCTGGTTCAAGGCACTGTCTGTACACACCGTGTCAACATTGCTTGCCCAATGTGAATTGAGTTCTGAGCTTTAATCTGTTTGCCTTCTTTATGAAACATACACACACAGAGTAAGATTTATTTACCTCTGTTCTCTTTGCTTGGGTATGTTCTTGGGAAGGGTCTGAACTCTTCAGGAGGTGGAAAATCTTCAATAGGGTGGAACTGAAACTTTGATTCGAAGTCATCTATATCAACAACAATAACAAAAACATAATTATTGCACTGTAAGGAAAACCAGAGAATAGACTCCCTGTCCAAGAGGAGGAGTATAGAGAGAGTAGTGAAGTGTACTGCAATTTTCTATGTGTAAAACATTTGTTCATTGATAATGGAGTGATTTACCAAGGCTAAGCATGTTTCCATTCCTCATGAAGTTGGGTGGCACTAGAGGCAGAGGTGGGGGAGGAGGTGGAATTCTGCTGGATAACTCAGTCATAGGAGAACGAGCAGGTGGAGCAGGAGGAAGAGCCAAACGACCATCACCTTCAAACAACCAGTTAGAAGAGACCTTGTATGATCACTGGTAATCACAACCATTTCGAGCTGCCTAAATACTACAGAGCTTTATAATTTTCTGTATTTCTGCTTAAATTTGACCTTATACATAATCAGTTATTCACACAAGTAATACACAGTTCAACAAATGGGACATATCTGTAACAGTGTGTGTGTGTGTGTGTGTGTGTGTGTGTGTGTGTGTGTGTGTGTGTGTGTGTGTGTGTGTGTGTGTGTGTGTGTGTAAGCCTAATTATGTTTTAGATATTTTTAATACAGGAATATGGAATATTTGAAAGGTTTCACAAACTTTTAAGCACAACTGTATGCCTGAAAGGATGCTACACCCATGCTGTTTAAAAGCCATTATCTGACATTATCTGGACCTAAGAAACTTGAATGTCAGACAACTCAAGTTTCTCCAGCCCTCCCTGTTTAAAGTTGAACACAATGGAGCCATTAACAAACAGAGAATGCAAGTGACCTACAAAAGGTGAACAAACTTCCCGGTGCTTTGTGGAAAAATGTATGCATTTAAAGTTGATTGAGATGAGACAAAATGGTTACGACAACTGTACTAGACACAAACGCACTGTTATGGTCACACTTATTTACCGCACAGTATAAATAAATGGCACATAAACTAAAAACATTGTAAATAGTTAAATGCTGATTCTGAGTACATACTTTTGGCTAGATTAGTTGATATTTTAGTAACCACTTTTTTTATGAAATACATAACAGATACTTTAAATTGTAAAATGTTTGCGGAGCAATTCAGCTTAGACAAATACTGAAAGCCCTGAAGCCTTCGTGTTATTAGCAGTTAGCTGGCTTGACAGTCACTGACTAGCAATATGACTTGATAATTAAATGATAACTACATCATTAGTATGAAATTGTTGGCATTATGGTGTAATAAGTGGGTATGGTGGCCTTCCACCCCTCTTTAAGACACTGCCAATCACACAAAAGACACAGCTGGAAGGCTAGCATTGTATTAGTAGGTTGATTATTTTCGTGGTACAAAATCACCAGTTAGTGATACCTAAAGTAGGTTCACTTTAAGCCATGGTGTTTTTATCTACACAGCATATCAACACCAATTTGCTGTACATAATTACACAGTACACCCATAAACCAATTTACCAATTTAGGGGATATTTATTTATTGAATTATTTTATTTTAAAGTATCCCCTAATTTTGTGAACAGTGTATTAAGCCAGATAGTAGTTAACAGCCCACAAATAAGTTACATAAGTAAAGTTTCTTCATCTTTCCCTATGTGGGTTAGTACCTGCACTCCTGGGAACTGCAGGAGGTTTCCGGCTGGGTGCTGTGCAAGGGAAGGAGGGGGGAAGTGGGGGAACTGTAGCTTTGTATGTGGGAACAGCTGGAACTTTAGGTAGTGGTGGCGGTGGAGGTGGTGGCAGAGATGAAGGAAGACTAGATGGCAAAGAGGCAGGTAGAGGAAGAGGTGGTGGAGGAAACGTGTCCCTGATGTTACCAAGCTTATTATCAGTGAAAACTGTAGAAAGAGGTGGAGGATACAAAAAGCCAGACGACCAATCCGAAACTGAGGATACTAGTACTGAGGGGGGTGCAGGAGGAGGGAGCATGGTAGGCATGGGAATGGAGTGAGACTGAACTGGTAACCATGTTGGTTTGGTAATTTGAGGAGGAGGTGGAGGAGGAGGGCAGGTTGGAACAGGACGTGGCCTGTTACTGAGACGCTCGTGATGAAGAAGTGATGGTGGAGGTGGAGGTGGAGAAGTCATAATGGGATGAGAAGATAGAGATTTAAAACTTGGGGGAATGGGATGGCTAGGGGAGGGAGGTGCTGTGTACGATGAGACAGGACGTGTTTTAGATAAAGAAGAGGTCCTTTCCAGAGATTTGTGGGAAGGAGAGAGATCTGGGGTGCTACCCCTGAAATTTTCTCCCTGTGACGGCAGATTCCACAGAGGCTGTTTCAGACTGGCAGTAGAACCGGACCGAGTTACTAAAATAAAAAAGACAAAAATTACTACATACTCAGTTATGAATGTTCTCATGTTCTTTTCACAATTTAATGAATTCTACAATAATACAAACTGATTCTTAAAAATAATAATTAGCTTAATGCATTTAAAGAAGAACCAACAAACAAGAAAAAATTGGGACAACCCAAATAGAATATAAGTTGGAAGCCATACAAAAATGACTCTTGTCCAGAAATGAGTCTTGTCCATTACCTGGACGGCTGTGGAAGCTTTTGTCTCTCTGACCAACTGGTTTAAGGACAGGAAATCCTCCAGCAAACAGTCCACTCAGAGTGGGTCCCTGTGCAGGTGATACACCAAAACTTCCAGCTGCTCCACCATTGCCACAAACTTCAACATTGTTCACTCTGGGCTCTATGGTTTGAGGGCACAGACAAAAAGCATTTTTGCCAGGGATTCAGTTTGTTATGAGTACGACATCATATCCCAAATAATTACAGCTTAATGATATTATTTCACCTTATACAGTGTTACTCCGGTTTCTTCCCACAGTCCAAAGACATGCGCGTTAGGTTAATTGGTGTCCCCTAAAAGTCATCTTTAGTGTGTGACTGTGTGTGTGAACTAGGATCAATTGGCGACCCATCTAGGTTTGTTCCTGCCCTTATGCCCAGAGTTGCCAGGTGGGCCCACAACCCCGTGTGGATGAAGTGGAAGACAGTGGATGGATGGAAAAGTAATTTGAAATTCACTGTAAATGCTTTGCTTTTTGATAAATGGTGCTCATCCAGGATAATAATAGGATTCTCCATCAGACTGATGACTGCATTGGTCAAAATGGTCATGCCAGCTGAGCACTTTGGTAAATTAGATGTGTTGGAGCTAGATTGTGCTAAGCACCTGTCCTTCCAACATGATACTTTTTGTTGCATTGATTTGATGTTTTGCCTTTTTTGCGTTTGGAAGTTATCAAAAGTGGGAATGAGCTTTGAATTCTGGAAGTATCCGAGTTCACTCTTAATGTTGCCCCAAGCTTGGTATTAATCTGAAGAGCTAGAAAATTATTAGTTTGTTTCTTGTTAGGCAGTTAGGACTGAGGTTGCATAGGTACACCTTTATTGCAACAATTCTCAATATTTGTTCAGGGTATCTCTTCCTTTTAGGTTGCAATTGTCTAGTTTTTATGGCTCTATTTGATTTAGCAGCATTAAACATGCTGCTTCTTTAGAGCAGTTTGATAAATATCATAAGGATGATTTGTCATTGACTGCAGATTTATTCTCTGTCTGGCATTGGTAATAAGGGTCTCAATCAAGTATACTGCACATTCTCCAAGTTTGACAGAGCTTGCTGTAGGACCCCGATTGATTTCTGAAGATGTTTCTGAGGAGTTGGAGCTAGAAATTAAGTGACAAGGCTTGCAAGTTCAGCTGTTGAAAATAAGGGAGAATGAGATGTCTGTAGGAAAATGGTTGTACAGACGTTTCCAGAAGCAGTTGATCCGAACCCCACACTTTGGCCACAGTATCTGCTGGAGAAAATGGTCTTTTATTTAACAGAGCACAAAATGTAGTTTTTTTTTTAAACCTTAACTTAGATGCCTTCTTGCGTTGGTCATTTTTCCTTTGACTCACCACAGAATGACAGAGTTTATTGTCGTCTTTCCAATGCACTGAAGATAAGTACAGGGACTTAATCGCAGTGAGCAGCATCTCATAGCTGAGGGAAGATTTGGGTACTGGAGGGAAGACTTTGTCTTTATGTTCATGCCTGTAATAATTATCACGCAGGTGCAGCAGTTGTCAACATGATTTTGAGGCTCTTGCCACACCCTTGGAACTCCAAAGCCGAGACTTTTTCTTTGACTTCCACTGTCTCAGGTTTTAAACACATGTCCTGTACACTTTGTGGTGCCCAAGCTTTGTTCTAGTCACCCAGTTTAACCACAAAATATGCATGGTAAGCTTTTGAAAGTCAGATAAATTTGTCTCAACCCTAGACTGGGAAATAACAATCATTATCACCTAAATTTTGAACTCTAAAATCTGTCAAATTGTTTGGTTTTGGTATTTAGGGTTATTAAAGAAAGTGTTTAAAATACAGGGAATATGGTTTATATAATAGTGCCAAATATTATTTACTATTACTAGTTCTATGATTGTGTGAGAAGTGTGAGAACCAGTAGTGGACCTTGGTATTAAATATAGCCCTGTTCCAGATAAACATGCTCTTATCAGCTATTTTATTTTTTGTGTCTGCTCACACTCACTGACTGACTCTCACTTACACATTTTCCTGTGAGTCTGGTTAATAGGAGACTGGTATGCTGACACAGTACCTGTAAGGCTGGCTCAAAAGAATCTGCCTTCATTATAAGCACAAAAACGTAAAAATTCTGGAAACTCAAGGTAATAATGTTTAACTACTTTTAAGGTCACCAGAAAGCAATGTCATAAAAAAACATTCCTGCATATGACAGTGTCATTTTTAGTAATTAAATAATAAACTGAAGTTTGGATAAACTGAATTCTCATCAGTGCAAATCTTGAAATTCTTTTGATCCAGTGTGGACTTACTGTCAAGGATGGGAGCACTGCGGTCATTGACCTGTGCAGCCTTTTTCAATCGGGTTCCTCTGTGAATTTCTGATAGGAGTGCGCTGCGGCCTCCCCCTTCAGAGCGCTGGATTTTAGGTGGCCCTGTGTGGGACTGGAAAAGAAAGAAAGACAGGAGAATACATTATAAGGTTATAAGGAGGAGGATAAATTATAAAGTTAATCTGAATTGTGGATCAAGAAGAAATAAACTTTGTTTAAAATATGCACAACACGTAATATTAAGAACAAGGTGAGTATTAAGACACTGTCAAGTAAACTAATGCTGGAGAAATTAAGTTGGGAATACTGTAGTGTACAGAACGACCTGAGGTGCTACTCTACAGATATCACAAGAGTTTATCTGAAACATAACAAACCACGATGACTGTGTAGAGCCAAAATAATGAGACACTGCTGAGCATCATCTGTGTTTGTGTGTGTAATTTTAGCTCTAATTAATAATGCAACTCTGACCAGGTGGTTTACTCTACAAGTTGACATTCATATGAAATGTGTGTACATGTATGTATTACCTGTAGCAGAGATGGAAGGGGCGGGGGAGGTGGTGCTGGTGGGGGAGGAGGAGGAGGAGGGGCGGGCATGGCTTAGAAATCTGCAACATACAAAAGATATACTAACATTGTGGGCACCCAAACTTAATCACTGCTTGTTTGTTCACCACCAAGGGTCATTTTGTTATGTTGAGACATGCTTAGAATTTCTGAATATAAGCAAACCAAAGATTGGTATATATTGGACCAGTATTGACTAAATAGACACTGTACACATGTTGTGCTGTTTCCATATGATCTCAACCCTGTCTAACTGGGACATCCAAAACTGTTCCACAAACCACATACCAGCCTGTCTAGTGTGGTACTTAGAAGGATGCCGCATGCCTCCTTGACATGGATCATCTCTTAGCATGCTGGTTTTCTGGCTATAGGCTGCTCATCCTGCTGCATGCTGACACCCCACCCCCTGCAACCATCTAACTTCTCTCATTATTGATATGAGTTTTAGATTACCTCGTTGTTTTCTGCCCAGACATAATTTCACAGATAAGTGTTTGTTTCTATATCCTGTGTTCAACAGAACCTTCTGCACATATGTATTTCTGTTTCGTGTATCTCATAAGGTAATCGATGGGTTAAGTAGGTTAACACTGTTAAAAAATAACAATATCATTAACAAGCCATGGACATACATGTGATCAGAAATGTTATGTTATTGCCTGAATCACTCTAATTCTATTTCTTCTCAATGCTCATTTAAACCATGTAAACAGAAACAATACTAGAAGTTCATTGTTTCTTCCTGTGACCCCATTTTGCTTCTCGCTCTGGCTTTGAGGTGACATTGAGTTGTTTTTGGCAGGAAATTTATCCATCCTTAAATTTGGCTTTCTCTCCAGGGAAAATAATTAAATTCATTCACAAAGCTAGAAGAAATGTACCAGTGAGTTTGGGACAAAAGCTGCCCATTTGCATGATACCTCACACTATCCAGTTTGTAACCTAACCCTTTGGTGTGACAGAAAAAGTCTGGTCAGTGACACAGAGGCTTCTTGTTCTATAAGCGAGAAGTTAACAGAGGAATCTGCTGGTTTGGAAATGCGACTGCTTAAGCTCTGACAAGCCCACAATCTCAAAATGGTAGAAATGATATGGTAGGAGTAGCTGTTAAATCAGCAGCAGTATCCTCAGCTAATGATTTCTATCTCTATTTAAACACTAAGTAAAATATGAATGCAAATTTTAAAATTTGCTCTAAAAATGAACGCCGAATATACATATATGTATATACATCTGTGTGATTTTGTACATTACTTAAACTAGGTTTTTTATTTCAGTGTGATCATCAATCCTGATTAGGAAGTGCACTGCAGATCGCTAACTACAGGAAATCCTGTGGTTGTTTTGCATTCTTGGAATATTGCTGGATAGATGTGAATTGTGTTATTCAGCTGCACAGCCCAGCCAGTTTCAGAAGTTCATTGTTTGGCATCGAGAGATGTGTCACTGACAAAAACAAGCTGCTTCTTGACAACAACCCATCGATTCTCCAGAGCCTCATTAGGAACATGCACATGGTGATATTGACACAATATGATTCTGCTGAAGGATCTAAAAGGAAAACTGCATGTCTTTATGTCTTAGAACTAGCACAAAGTATGAACAGAGTGTACCTAAACTGCCATGTGCAATAGCTTTGGGTTAACAAAAATGAGACCCCTTTACACAGGCTAAAACATACCTGTGTATAGTCTTTAAATGTTACTGACCAATATTTAAAGTGGTTTTACATGACAAGTAACAAAACAAAACGAGGAAATGAAATCTTGCTCGTAATAAGGCTTTGTCTGTTACACATTACAGTTAACAGTTTGGCATGTATAAGAGTTGACTGGCCTTTGCCCATTACAGTTTGTGAAAAAAGTATTAAGAAAATGGTAGCTAAGAAGTGCAAATCAAATACAATGTATCCCCTTATTTTTGTGAGCAGTATATTATTAGAACCACAATAGGGCATAATAAAATGGAAACTGAAAGAGAACCAATTGCTATAATTAGGTAGGAATTTAAAATATTGCTTACAAAAATAATGTAACTACTCATTTTAATAGAAAAAAATATATTTAAAGCCCAATAATGCTGTTTATAATGGTTTCGTTTATGACATGGTATAGATTATTTAAAAAATAATGTAGGCTATAGCTATTCCATTTTACAACTAAGCACATGTCAAATACATAGTTAAAAAAATGTACACACATTTACCTGAGATTAAAGCTCCGAAAGCCTTTATTTTGATCCTTCAGTCTTTCTGTGTCTGTTAGAGAGAACACATAGCCCTGCTCACCCGTGAGATCCTGTTACTCACTCAGCTCGGGTTATAATTAGACAAACGAGAATACGCAGCCATCTTTATCAAACTTTTCCACACCCAGGCGTTCTTCTTTCTGCAAGACTGGAGTCCTGTTTGAAACGTATGTTACATATACAATAAAAGTAAAATAAAGCTTTTGGTCGGAAAGGCGGCGCACTGTTAGTCTCCCCTTATGAGTTCTCACTCATTCCCGACATAACGGACTCGACTCGCTCTACCCACCGTATGCAAATGAGACCAGAAATGGGCGTGGCGAGGCGCGAGCAAGCGCAAATATAAAAATAACAGCCGACTCTTACCTGTAAGCAGTGTTTGGTGTGCTGGAAACATGTACAGGTACTTGTGTTAATGTAGAGATAGCCAAGTAAAAGAATACTCCAGTAAAAGTAATACAAGTTTGAGTAAAATTACAAAGATAAATCGTGTAAAAGTATCGAAAGTAAAAGAACCAGTATTTATTATGGCTTATGTCCTATTAGCATTTTTGCAACAAGACTGTTTGCTTTATGAACTAATTTTAGATTAAAAGACTTTAATCGTTAGAATGTTACAGATCTAAACAAGTTCAGAACAAAGTGGGTCTATTGGTGTGCTTGCATCCCTATACTGAAAAAAAAACAACAACTGAACAAAGCAGCATGATACTGGACTTGGTGGTGACCAGCGTTTGTTATGTTTTGAACATGTTTTTGCTGGGGATTCTGGTGACCAGCATATGCTGGTCTTTGCTGGTTCTTGCCTGGTTGTGATCAGTGAATGCTGGTGGATGCAGGTGACTGACACATGCTGGTTAAACAACAAAGCTAGCAAGATCATACTGGGCAACCAGCTTTTCCAGCAAGGTTATACTGGTCAATCAGCAAAACCAGCACTACACCATCTTAAACCAGCATGGATCTAATGCTGGTCAATGTTTGATTTTTCAGCAGGGTTCTCGATGTTCTATGTAACGTTTTATGCACACTTAAGCCAAAAGGAACGATAGATTTCTCATATTGTAGTGTGGTAAAAAATACAATATTTCACTTTGAAATGTAGTGAAGTACTAGTAAAAAGCCACCCAACATGGAAATAAGTAATGTAAATATAGACGAAAAAAATGCTTAATTATTAAAATAAATTATATATTACATCGGTACTGTCCACCACTGCCTGTAAATACACTGCTTACAAAAATCCATCACTGTCAGTGTATTTTGGCAGTTTTGGGTGACCATCCACCCTATTGAACAGTCAATGTGTGGCACTCTTGTATAGCTTGACATGCTTCTGTTCACCCCCATGAATATATCACTTGCTACTCAATCAAAAGTTTTGTTGAGTTTGCATCTCATTCGTGAATTAATAACAATATTAAAATCACTAGGGTTATTAATCTGCTATGAACGGATGTTATGCCCCATAAACCACCAAATCAGAAAAAGGTTGGGGCAGTATGGACAATACAAATAAAAAATAATAATTAAAACAACTCTGTGTTTATTACATTTACTTTTATTTATTTACAGACAGTAAAAACAATATATTTAATGTTTATATGCTCAACTTAATTACATTTTTAAATATACAATTCCTTCATTTTGGGCATGCAAAACATTTCAGTAAATGATATAGGCTAGTGCCAAAGTAATCACTTGCCCATGTGGTTATATGAGCTATTAGTGAGTTGGTGGTTCTTGTCTTGAGATCACAGGAGTTCATTTGAGGCTTTCACCCTTGCTGAAATTTCTCCATATTCCTTGAATCACTTAATAATATAATGCACTATAGAGTAAAGAATTTAAATAAATTGAACACATTTGTTGACAAACTGGAGATCCTCTCTCAAATTTGACAGTATGGTAAAACAACACTAAAAGGAAATACATGTCTTAATTGAAATAAAAAGGCATTTTAAATCAAAGGTTAACTAATTAGCTAGCATTGCATGGGAAATCCAATACCTGCCTAACTTTAGACAGCTACTGTAAGGTGTAGATTTGGCGGTCCAGAGTTTGATTAGCAGAGGACAAGCAGATGAAGCAATGGCATCTAAAATAGAAAAGCAGGTACTTTAGAGAGTAGAGCCCAAATAGCAGGGAGAGACCAATGCTGCCACAACTGGAGAGCCACTGCTAGCACTGAAACAATGTTCTCTAAAATTAGGTGACATTTCATTTGTATATGTTGCCTCCAGAATCAAAGGCTCTTTACCCCATAACAAAGTTATTTGGATACTAGTCTTACAAACTGAGATGTGCCAATTTACTGTAAACAGTTAATCTACTGTGGGAGGAAACCAGAGTACATGGAGTAAACAGACAGGGCACACTTCACACAGGTGGATTCCGAGGTCAGAATCAACCTTGGAGATGCTAGAGGTGTGAGGATGAGAATGAGAATTAGGAAAAAGTTAACACCTATCATAAGTCATACATAATGAAGGTTTGGCTGGGGGTGGGTGTGCATGTGTAGAATTCTGGGGATTCTAGTCTGTAGAAGTAGAGCTAAGATAAAGACAAGTTATTGATTGTTTTCTTTTAGATTTATTTCTTTTGCCCAGGTAAAGGCAAACTAATCAAATTATTAAGTAAATTGACAATATTGACAAATCAGTTCTGTGCAAAACAAAACGCAATGCATACAGTGCATCCGGAAAGTATTCACAGCGCTTTACTTTTTTCACATTTTGTTACGTTACAGCCTTATTTCAAATTGTATTAAATTAATCTTTTTCCTCAAAATTCTACACAAAATACC
>JAUZSV010283626.1:0-11993 GCA_034780495.1 Parotocinclus cesarpintoi
GGTTTCCTCCCACAGTCCAAAGACATGTGTGTTAGGCGAATTGGTTGTCTCTAAATTGGCATTGACTTGTGTATGTATGACTGGTCTTGGATTGAACTTGTGTATGGATCTAACCTGGATGACCATTGTTGATGGTCGATGACCATGTCGATAAGTGACATTAAAGAAGCCAAATAAATAAAATGTTTACCAAGAATTCCAGTGTGTGTTAGTAGATGTTTTATTTCACAGGCCTTATCTCCCAACTCACATTTACCAGAGCTAGATCTGCATTTTTCAACATTGTGTTGCTTTCTAAACGACATCGCCTATTTTATTACTAGGTCTTGTCCCATATATTTTAAACTATGCCACTTAATTGGAGATACTTATGCAAACATTTGGGCACATTATTAAACCATTATCAAGTCCTCAGACTTGAAAACACCTATGGCCAGTCAGGGGACCAATTATAATTCAGCAAAAATTTCACAAAAGGAAACACTTGACAACAGTTTGTTCAGGGGTACCAAACTTTAGTCCTGTATAAAAACATTGGTTTAAAACATTATAATTATTTTGTTATTAACTGTGTTATCATGTAAGATAGTAACAGTTTGATTAATTGTTTATAACATTTAAACCATTCGATTATTACCATGTATTAATTACATTGATAATGTATGTAAGTATATATGAAAATATATGAAAAATGATGGCAATATAACAACATTACAAAATATGATTTCTTTGATTTATATAAATTATATATTATGAATTGTCTTCTTCATCTCATACTGTACCGGGCAGTGTGTTTGTGTGTGTGTGTGTGTGTGTTTGTATTGACTGTATAATTTAATTACTGTATTATTTAGGGCATATCCAAATATGGTATTTGATACATTATTTACTATATAGATTATTGTACATGTATGCATTGTTTTACAATTAGCTAACTTAAGGTTGTGTGTGTATGTGTCATGTTGTAGAACAAAGCTTACCTGGTAATCACCTGTTTCCCTATATGTCTGTACAACAGGGTAGTGACTTACACTGGCTAGCATGTGCCCTGTATGTGGCCTGCAGGTCATCGGTGCCCACTGTTGGCAAAGGCACAGCTGAAGGAAACTATGTCTCTCTCACACTAATTCTTCGCTCATCAGGGCAGAGGTGTGCAAAGCATCCATATATCACCCTGCAACATGTTTCACTTGTTTACGAAAGTCACAATGCAAGTTTCCTATGGATGTGGACCTACTGAAATTCACACAGTGGCATATACATTTTTTTTAACAGATCTTACTTGCAAAACCAAGCTTACATGTTTTCACAGTTAAAATGGACTTAAATGTGGTATATGGGCACACTCTAAAACATTTATGACACATGTAAAGCATTCCTGTTACTGTAATAACAATGCATCTGTTGTTACTGTATCTGATTTGGATTTTGTACAATTAATACATCATATATAGTAGTCCATAATAATAATAATGGATGGGCATGTTACACTGTTTACAAAAATTAGTGGATATTTCAAAATGAATATGAAGAAAAAAAAGAATTTTATTTTATTTCATTAAACAAGATATCAGACTGTTCAGCAGTTTTTGTGGGATCCTTCACATATTTATTTTCAAATATGCCCTAATTTTTGTGACCAGTGTATTTTAATTGCAACTTGCAATATAAGTCATATCACATATAAAATGATTGTGTATAAGGTATAGGCCAGCATTATAAAAAAGAGGGGCTGTACATTATTGTACTGTGTTTTTTATTGTGTTGTCAGAACCAAACAATAATTCAATGAAAATTTTAAATTAAAAAAGGTCTGTGTAATAGATAATGCATATTTTAATCATGTGCTTTTCATACAGCTTAATCGAGTTTTTCAGTAAAATGAAGAAATGGCAGGACATGGCCAACTTGCCAAAGGAATTCCGGCAGAGCACAGAAAAGCTGGAGAGGAACTTCACTGTAACTGCTGTCATTTTTAAAAAATACGTCCCTATTTTCAAAGACATATTCAAAGCCCCCTCTGAAGAACCTAACAGGGTACACAGAAGCAGGAAACAGAGGTAGGTTTTTAATTTAAAGTTACCCAGTTACTGTACGTAATGTATATGATCACTGTTATGTGTAAAATTAATTAACTTTTAAAAGTTTTGCTGTAAGTCCTACTTAATATTGAAGAGATTAATTAAAATGCCATTGACTTGTAAAAAAAATCATGTGAAAAATCATTTTTCCAGACAATGGTGCAGATGAATAATGATGGCTAACTTATTTTGCTGGCAGTGGATTCAGAATTAAATAAGCTTAAGGTTTAGTGTTAGTAGAGATTTAGTAATTTAAATATAAATACAGATTATTATGATTGTATTTACCTTTATAAGTCACAAGCTGAACAATCGTGGCCAAAAGTTTTAAGAATGGCACAGATTTTGGTTTTCACAAAGAATGCTGCAACAGTTTTTATGGCAATAAAACTCTAGATTGTGAAGACTGATCAGGTCTAAGTAATTCCCCACCATGAATCACAAAAATTACTGCATTCCAGCCACTGCATTTCAGCCCTACAAAATGACCTGCTAATATAATTTCAGTGACAATCTCATTAGACAAGACAGCTGATATCACTCTGTTATCCTGATTAGAAGAGCAAACTGGTTGCTCTAAAAGGGTATTGGTGCTTTTACGTTTTCTTCTGTTAATCATGGTTATCTCCAAGTAAACTTGTGCAGTTATCTTTGCAGTACATCAAAAGGGTTTCACTGGCAAGAACATTGCTGCTTGTGAGATAGAACCACAATCAACCAGTTATTGAATCATCAAGAAGAGTGGTTTAATTCTAGTGGATAAAACTTCAGGGTGTCTAAGAAAATCAAGCAAGCATCAGGACCGTCTTCAAAAGAGGATGCAGTAACGTTATCTGGTCACCACCAGTGCAGAGCTTGCTTAGGAATGGCAGAGGGTAGGTGTGAGAGAATCTGAATGCAGAGTGAGACAAAGGCTTTTGGAAGGAGGTTAGGTGTCGAGAATGGCAGCAAAGAAGCCACTTCTCTAGAAGAAAGAGAGCATATTTGGGACATCTGGGAAAATTATTGTCTGGAGAAGAAAACGTGAGTGCTACCATGAGTCCAGTGTCACATCAACAGTGAAGTATCCAACATCACAGAATAATCTGTTGGGTTGCTTCTTATCCAGAGGAGTTAGTTAACTCTAAATGTTGGTTCATTTCTGCCATGAATAATGAATGGTATAAAAACATCCTCCAAGAACAATCCAGGAGCAATATGGAATTCTCAAAACGTTTGGCCATGACTGTAGTAATATTTAAAATGTGCATGTTTGTGTAATTTGTGTAATTAATATATTTTTATATACATTTTATATTACAGTTGCTTTAGTTTATTGTAATTATTTATTTAATTAATCTATTCCATTGCCTATTATGTATACATCCAGTGCCATAGGTGCCATGGTAGCATTAGTGAATAGTGTAGTTGTAGTGTTCAGTGTAACCTCAGACTTGTGGACCCTGAATCTCCTCCCCATGTCTGAATAGGTTTACTCCAAATGCTTCAGCTCCTTCCTACATTCCAAATATATGTGTTAGGTTAGCAGGTTGCCCCCAGAGTAAGTGATATACAGTATATGTGCCAAATTATGAACCTTTTATGATCTAAGCTTGTCATAAGAAGTAAAATACTGTTTCTTGTGTCCTCAGACGACATCCCTGTACTGTGGCTGAGCTCTTAAATTTTGTTGGGTGTTGTTTGTGCATGCAAAAGGTGAGCACATCCATGTTATCTCATTTAGCTCTTATCAGGTCCAGTTCAAAGTCAGTATGATTTATTTTACAACCCCAAAAAGTTGAGACAGTATGGAAAATTAATATAAAAAATGTAGTATTCCTTACACTGACATTGGCATTTATTTAATTACAGATAGTATGAATATATGAATATGATATATGAGCCTGATTTCCTGTTTTGTCTGGTCAATTTAATTTGTTAGTAAACATTAATTCCTGTTTTCATCCTGAAACACGTTCCAAAAAAATTGGGACGATGCAATTGAGAACTAGTAATGAATTATGAAAACTAAATAATAATGTGATTTCAAACAGGTGATGTCAACAGGTGATTGTAATCATGATTTGGTACAAAAGCAGCATCCAGTCTGCGAGGAGCAAAGGTGGCCAGGGGATCTTTACAGTTTGTCTGCACAGCAGTCTCTAGAGTTTACTCAAAATGGTGCAAAAAGAAATCAACTTTCAGTGATTGGCATGTAGAAGAACCAAATGACTTGTAGATGAGAGAGGTCCACAGAAAGTGCAGCCGACAAAAAATGGCTCAGATAACCACGCTGTACAATTGTGGTGAGCAGGAAAAACATGTCAGACTGCAAGAATGCACAGAACATCAAAGCTTGCGGTGATTGGAATACAGCAGCAGAAAACACTAGAAGACACCTGCCAAAAACAGAAAGAAAAGTTAAAGCTGCAGTGGGCACATGTTCATAAACACTGGATGGCTGAACATTGGAAATATGTAACCTCATCTAAAGAAGTTTCTGTTGAGGCACACCAATGGTAGAGTTTCAACCTCCCTTGATTCAGCCTTCCAAACAGTATGGAGAATGTTGTGTTGACAGCCAATCCCTTGAAAGCAAAAACCTATTTGAGTATTGTTGCTGACCATCTATCTTCCCCTTGTCCACAGTTTTCCCATTGGCTATTTCATGCATGATAATACACAATGTCAAAAAGCAAATGACATTTCAGCCTGTACAATGGATATGAAAATGAGGTGTGTACTACAGTGCCCTTCCCACACACCGGCACTAAATCTAAATCCTTTGGGGTGTGGTAGGACTGGAGATTACATATTCTTTTATCCACGTTTTTTTTTTTTTACACTTAATAGTCAAATCATCAAATCATAACATTTCACTATTTCTTGTGCTCTTTTTTCCAAAAGACTGCAGGAATGACACAGAGATACCATGCTTAGCATTGTGTCAACCAACCCTCTTTAAAAACAATGTACCTCAAATAAAGATTGGATGGGATTTTCTCTCTCTTCAGTACATAATATCACTATTGATATTAATAGGCTTTAGGAATGAACTGAATGCTTGTGATCTTCAATCCCTCAGATGTCATTGCTTTACGAACCATCACTTAACAATAACCGCATGGGCACATTTTTATCAAGCACTACAATACAGAGTTACATTCACAAATGAAAGTTAAAACTTTACTGTGTAATACAATGTAATGCAACAAACTGACTCTATTTGAACTGTTTTTTTTTTAAAGCAGCATCTATAAGAACACTTAACTGACCATGTAATAGATCAAATCATTGTTGCACACTGTATACCATATTGCATGAATGCATTATGCACCACGTTGTACACATAGTGCACAAGCATGCAGTCTCTTAATAAGTAAGGAGTCGTTTCCCCATACAGAGGTTAAGCATAGACATTGGTTTGACGATAGCTTGGCCATGTGATCAGCAAACATTATTAAGGCCTGTGCAGGCTTGTCTGCATCTGCTAGGAGCCCCAGGGGGGCTTGCACCAGCGCAAACATGCTGACCCACTGTACTGATTTTTAGCAACCTTCTTTGAAACAGCCCACTGAACATTCTGTGATTGCATAAGTAGTATGAAAAAAGAGCTCCAGAAAATGTTTACAAGCTTAAAATTGCTTAAAATCACCAGTGGGTAATTATCAGACTTGTTGGAACCAATAAATGTTAATGTATTTTATTCAAAATACATTAAGTAGGGTATAAGCCGTTGTCCTCAATAATTATTATTAGTGGCCTAAACGCATAACAAGCCTACACAATGAAAAAAGGCTGAGCTTTATATATGCAATATTAAGGAACAATAGGGATTGAGTGCTGCATGGCTTAGACATTTAAAGAGTGCCTAGTGAGAACAGCAGGGGGAAAAAAGCACATATTGCTTGAGACAATTAATTTTTGGGCATGTGCAGCACATATTGCTTATCATAGCAACTAGTGTAGTTGACAAGTCAGGGCATGTCTGGGTTGGAGTAGGCTATGGTCTCTGCAGGACCAGTGGGATGGTCTCTCTCCCTCCTTCATTTTCCTCTCTAGTGTAAATCTCCTTCATTCTACTGCTGTCATGTGCAGACAATTTACAGTTCTTGTGAAGGTTTCAAGATACTGTTTGTTGCTTTATTTATGGACTCTTGAGGATCTTGTAAGTAGATGTTGCACAGAATGCTGTGTTCTTGACCTTCCTGAATGTTAATGAGCATTTGGCAGTTATTGTCTGCAGAACAGATATTACTGATAGTGTTACTTTGTGTTGCTTTGTTAGTATGATGCTTTTGTTTAGTTTAACGTAATTTCTGCGTATATACCTGCTTATATTTGTTACTGTCTGTTTGGAATGGGTTTTAATGTTTTTTTGTTGGGAACAGTGCTAGTAAAGAGACTATGTTAGGGTGCGGGTCCACATTAGATGACAGTCAACTTCATACTTGGTGTTAAACAGGGTTTATGGACTGTATCCAGCTCTCTTATAACTTACGGATAGGAGGAGACTCCCATGTCTAAATATTCATCGTTATTTACTGTTAGGACCATGGTGATTGTTGTCTAGAGTTCTGTGCAGCGCACAGGTTCCTCTTGACGTTTATTAAACGGGAAGGCATAAATCTATGCTGCACAGCCTAACAATGCCGCCTCTACTTTACAGACTTTTCCTGTTGTGCAAGTGGATCTCTGCCCATGTCCGACTGATAAACTGTGTGTTTGTAATGTTGTATGGCTGTTTTGAACCGTGTGTCAGCTCATAGCTTGATGTAAGGGTAAAAACAGCGGAACCTAATAGTATATGTTTGTATATCTAGCATCCTTGCACGTTCTTATCCCTCTTAGCAGACTCTCAGATGTTTTTGTCTAAGTAATTGTGTTCCAAAGTCCTAAAGTCACTTCGAATTTGGACTTAATTTATGCACCCATCGGGGTATAAGGCAGCATCATTGGTTCTTCTCTAAGGATGGAAGGAATGTCATTTATTTGACCTTCCCTTTCAATTAGTCCCATCATTATTCATTATTGGGTAACTACCCACTGACCTGTCATGAGGTATGCATGTCTTCGAATGTGGACGGTAACTGGAGTACCCAAATGAAACTCACACATATGTGGGGGGAACATGCATGCTCCACACAGGCGGCGTTCAGAACAAGAGCTCAGAACTGACCAATCAAACCAATGCTAATTGCACCATCGTGCCAACCTTTTTGATTTGTTATTACTGTGAACTCATGCACTACACATATCTTCCTAAGATGCACACACAATCTTTTTTCTATAACATTTAAAGCAGTAGGTAGTCAACAAGACTTTAGTATCCTGACAGACTTTGCTTTACAAATAAAGAGAAATCTGTCTTATTAGAACCAATTAAATTTAATGACAAACCCTTTCCAAAGTGGATTGTACCTTTGAGAATGTCACCCAGGCCAACCTTAATTTTTCTTATTCTTATGAGCATTTTATGTCATACCCATGTTGACATGGAAAATTGCAAAAACATTTTTGGTATATTTGTCATGTGTCTTGTTTTTCATAATTAACACTCTTATTACTCTTTGTAGGTAACTTTCCTATGATCAGTGATGACCTGGTGAACTCCTATCACCTACTGCTTTGTGCACTTGACCTGGTTTACTCCAACTCTCTGCTGTGTTCCAGCCGCAAAGATCTCCTCAATCCTTCCTTTAAAGGTACATGGCACGGTCTTTGTTACACCCATCCACATTGTAGAGTAATTCCCAATGAATTATGTGAACTATTGCTTGCTTCATGTGTTTCTGGCTAGTTTTTGACTTGTTACTAACCTAAAGGTTACTAACCTAAATATTTTGTCATGATTAAATAAAGGATCGATACAGTAGTTCCTTTACTTTTCTAAGTCCAGCTTTTTGTAGTTACAGATTAGGTCATATATACTTATACCTACCGTACATCTCTGACTGATGATCGCATTGTGCACATTTTTTATTAGAATAAAATTTAGGAACATGCCAAAGTAGATCATGCAATGTGAAACTCTCATGAAACTCCTGTTTTGAGATTGACACATCATGAAATATTGTTTCTGCCAAATTAGCATTGTATCTAGCAGCAGCTTGTTTGTACAGGACTTTCAGAAGACTTTAGCAGTAAGGATTTTAATCCAGGTCCCGTACCGCTCTGCTTCATAGAGCAGCTGTGTGAACTGCATGATTGTCTGGTACTCGAAGCCAAAGGAGTCAAAGAACACTTCTGGAAACCCTTCATGAAGAAGCTCTTTGAACGCAAGGTGAAAAACTTTAATAAAGTACAACCTCAAATCACAGTATGACAAAAGCAAATAAAAAAACACAGTGATTCTTACATTTACTTTGACTTTTATTATATTGCAGACAGTATGAACCTGAGATATTTCATGTTTTTCTCTGTTCAGCTTTTAATTTCTTAATAAATATCCATTTCAACATTGAGCCCTGCAACACATTCCAAAAAAGTGGGATGGTAAAGTATTTACCACTTCGTAAGGTTGCCGATCCTCACAAGACTTAAAATACAATTTGACTCAGGATATTTGGTAACAATTTAGTATTTTTTTTAATAACACTTTAGTATTTCAGGTGTTATTTTATGCCATTATTTTATATTTTTGTGAAATTATGAATATTCTTATTATTAAACATACAGTTAATTGTTGCTAATTCTTGGCACGGTGGCATGATCTTTAACTAAACCCATGGATGGGTCCCATGTTGGGTCTTGGTCATCCCAAGGTTTCTTCCTACTACTTTCAGGCAGTTTTTCCCTTTCCACTGTCGCCCTAGGCTTGCTCAACTTGGGATTGGCATTTTAAGATAATATAATATTGTAAAGCTGCTTTGAGACAATGCACCATTGTAAAACGAATTTCATTTAATTTAATTGAAATAAATGAAAAAGAATAGACAAAATCAAAATTTTAATGATAAATTGTGTCACATTAATTTCATTATCTTGGGCATAGAAGTGGGTTTAAAAACAGGCTAATGAATACATGGACTAGTTAAATGAAAAAATACAATTGAAAATGTCTTTAAAATAGTTAATAAAATGTCTCTAAATTAGGTGCTTAACAACCTGATAAGTGCCCCCAGAGTACCTGCAGTAAACCCACGCAGACACAAGGAGGACATGCAGACTCCAATGTGTCTCCAGTATTGAATACAGACTCCAGTATTAAATTGCTTTCCTAATACAGATGGTCTGCAATGAGACAATTTGCAGGTTTATTCAATATGTAATTAAATAAACATTATTTAATATTTTTTCTACTTACAGATTTTGAAGGGAAAAGAAGATACACTGACAGGATTCTTGGAGCCTGCCAATTTTGGAGAGAGTCTGTAAGTGTTTATGAATAACAGAAATTTAATATCTAATAAACTTATAATAATCTTACTTACTTTGAGACTGACACAATATCTGACTTTGTACTGCTGTGTGTTTGTGTTTGTCTTCATGAATTTGTCCTTGAAGTCATCCTTGTGCATGTGTGTGTTTTAGAGCATCTCTAAACAGGGCATACGAGGAACACGTTCTGTCTTCTGGTGCTCTGGATGAGAGAATATTTCTCGTAGAAGGAGGGAAAGAGATTGGCACTCCAGGACCATGTCTATTTGAGGGGACAGAGAATCAGGAAAGTCCTGCTCATATTCTGCACAAATCTCTCATTGTAAGAATGCATACACATTTCACTAGCTCACACAATTTGTTCTGCATAAAAACACATACAAGTATACAGTCTGAAGAGTCAAATTAAAATAAAAAATAACATTTTGCCCAATAACATGATTTAATTAGACGTTACCAGATAGAAGTAGTTATTTAATTAGGCATAGGTTTAATACATACTGGTGGTGTTTAATAAGTATCAGAAACAGTTTGTACATTTTGAACTTTACTGTATGTTCTCCTTTGATATGAATATTGGTTTCTTAATTAAAATGACACTCATTCATGACTGCGTTACAGGCATCTGTTCTAAAAGTGTCCACTCCACTGACGGGCAGGGATTACTTGCAAGAGGGTGGCACTGGCAGTCCAGTATCCACAGCAATGCAGGTCGTTGCCCGTCTTCACAGTCTTTTGGCAGGACTTAAACACGGACCAAGCCTGAGACTGAGGGACATGTTTAAGTAATACACACAGCACGCATTTGTATCCTCTTTTGCATTATATTGAGCTTAGATTATGTCCATGTCAAATTTACCATGTTTTTCCTACACAGGGAATGTTACTATGTTTTCCATCATGAATCTGCTATATTCTAAATAATACGCAGCTGTTTTTCTATAAATTGAACTCCAGCAAGATCCAGTAAAACAAAATGAAGTTATAATACTTCAACTTAAACTTTAAAAGCCTAACCACTGGTCTTCACTATAATGATTGATGTTCCAAAAATGAATTGGGCATGCATTATTACACAATATTATACACAATAGTCCGTTTTCACAGCCTTCTCTGCCACAGACATTTACAATCATGCTTATATGATTGTCAATCTGGTCAGGTAACACAGGGTTTGGAATGATTTGGAATGGTATAGTAGCTTTTCCTAAATAATATAGAGAAATAATTGAATATAGATATAACTATATTATATAATAGAAACTCATTTGCCACTATTTGGTTATGTATGATTTTCTAAAATGTAGTGACAAATACAGTATTTCTTTCATATAGCAATGTCTGCTGTAAACCATATTTTTAAAAGTAACCTGTTTGCAACTGTTAAAACTCTTGTCAAAGAACTGTGACAAAAGTTACATTTCTCACTACTGAAAACAGAGCCTGTGTGAGGGACCCCAGTGAGACCATTGCAGCCAGACTGAGGAACATGTCTGAAACTTTCCTCAAGAGCTCCAAAGCTAAAGAGGAAAGCCTGACAAAAGGTTTGAAACTCACACTCCTGGATGAGAAACAATTCCACACATGAATGGTCTCAGGATGCTTCAATGTTGGCATGACACAGTACACATGGTAGCACTAACTTTTTCTTCACAATGGTAGCACAAGGTTTTCCAATTTGAAGGTATGTGAGAGAAAATGTCTTCAATATCTAGAGTTAATACAGATTGCATCCATATAAACTGATGCAAAAACACTTTGTGCAAACCAAAATTTGTACCATTCTCAGTTTTTTTTCCACAACTGTAGAGTGACTCTTGCAATTCATGGACATCTGTTTGCTCATTTACACAGAATTTGTTACTTGGTGTGCTCTTCCAAGAGCATGTTTAGTTAAATATGAGCATTAGCTTCAAATGGGGCAATTACTGCCTGCATGTACCTCAGCAGGAACACAAGTTAGCATTTTCCATTCCAGATTTGTACATGTTGTTTAATAAAGGGGATTGAGCTAGTATTTAGCACCTAAAGTTGGACAGAAATGGGTTTAAAACACATTTAAATATCTATAGATCCTTAGAACATGACACTAAAACACAGAAATGTGTGTGTCTGCAGATATTGCATCAAAATACTTTTGCTTGGCTGAGGCCCTCTACTACAAAACACTGGAAGGCATCATTGACCAGGAGAAGCAGAGACTTGGTGAAAGTGATCTTTCTGTAAGATTTCATTTATTAATAGGTTCGCTATGAAATTTGTTCTCAGGTTTTACCTAACAACAGTATGCTGTGATTGGTTATTTTTTTCTTCTTTTTTAGTCTATTCTAGAGCAAGACATGGTTCATCGTTCTCTTATAGCGTGCTGTTTGGACATTGTAATTTTTTCCTACCATCCACCTGGCCAGTTCCAACAGGTCCTGCAGGTCTTTGATATTCCCCCTTACCACTTTTATAAGGTAAACAAACAAAATACAGTGTGTGTGTGTGTGTGTGTGTGTGTGTGTGTGTGTGTGTGTGTGTGTGTGTGGGTGTGTGTGTGTGTGTGTGTGT
>JAUZSV010283728.1:0-11992 GCA_034780495.1 Parotocinclus cesarpintoi
GCAGGACGACTGGTTGAAATTGAAGAACCGATGAATGTGGACAAGTACAGGCATATCCTGGAAGAAAACCTCTTCCAGAGTGCTCAGGACCTCAGACTGGACCAAAGGTTCACCTTCCAACAAGACAATGATCCTAAGCACACAGCTAAATTAACAAAGGAGTGGCTTCGGAACAACTCTGTAAAAATTCTTGACTGGTCCAGCCAGAGCCCTGACCTAAACCCAATTGAGCATTTCTGGTGAGACCTGAAAATGGCTGCCTAGCAACGTTCACCATCCAACCTAATGGAATTTGAGAGGATTTGCAGAGAAGAATGGCAAAGCATCCCCAAATCAATGTGTGAAAAATCTACCTGAATTCAAAACCTCTCTTAAAACACATCTGTTCCAGCTATACTTTTCCTCTTCTTAAACATATGATTTTGTGTAATATAATTGTTGTGATCCTCTCGTAAAGTGACCTTGTGTTTCTTAAAGGCGTTATATAAGTTTGACTTATTATTATTTATTATTATTATATATTTGTGGCAGATCATTCTCAGCACTGATGTGGTGGTGGTGTGTTAATGTGCATTAAGCTGGTGCAATAACTTAGTTTCTGGAGTAACTTGGTGCAATAGCATAGTTTCTGGAGTTTAAAAAAGTCAGAGACAACAGTTCATCTGTTGTTTCACAGTTTGTATTAGTTATCCATCATCAGTGCTCACTGGGTGCAGCTAACAGAATTTTTGGTTGGTGGATTATTTTCGGTCCAACCATGACAGTGAGATCTTTAAAAACTCCACCAGCCCTGCTTTGTCTGATCCACTCATACCCACACTGTCACACCACATCAGTGCCACTGCAATGCTGAGAATGAGCCACCACCCAAATAGAGAATTAAAAAACAGAGGAAAGGAGACTAGCAAAGTATACATAGAAACAGATGAACTACAGTCTGTACTTGTGAAACTGATTAAATGGAATATGAGTGTAGAAACATGGTGGTGTACCAAATAAGGGATTGGTAAGTGTATATTATTCATTAGGCTATATGTATATTATTTATTACAGAATATCTTTGGAAGGCAAGAGGAAAACCATGTAAACATGAGGTAGACACAAACTGCACAAACATGCGAACTGAATTGAGGATGGAACCTGTGTCCATGGAATGATGCAACACTTGAGCCTATTTTTATTCTTATTATTTACCATAATACATTATACATATTTTTTCTGGCCATTGGGTCTACTGCTAAACTGAAGATGGCAATAGATGACAGCAGGACCACGCATTAATCAACAAAACTCAAAGCATCTGACCTTTCCACCCAGTTCTTGTAGTTTGGGATGTCTTTCGCATAGAGCAGCTTGTTGGAGGGAGAGTCTTTTCCCAGCCTGTGTTCTGATGTAGAACACGAATCCATGAAGGTCTGCGCCACCACCGACAAACACGCATCTGTGATGCTGCTCTTGTGGATATCGAACACAAATTGAGGATTCTTGATCACGTTCACCCAGAATCTCAGAGGAAGGCTAAAGGGAAGACAAGAGTTATAGCAAGCTGGCAGATTCTGAACTACTAATGTATCATCTTTTATTTGCCTTACTCTGGCCTTACCAGTTGCTTTTCCAAGTGTGCCGCACATCCATGTCGTGGATACCATGCTTATCGGCCTGCTCATCCAAGAAGTCAAACATGTACTTGATGGCTAACGGTAAGGCGCTGCCTCTGTGGACTGTGCTGAACAAAGTCTCAAAGAGGTCGTCAACAAACTTCTGCAGCGTGCCCTACGTTATCAGAGTGTAAGACAGAATTCGTTTTTTTATTAGTATAGATATAATGTTTTGGCTGGAATTTGTTGTGAATAACAATCAGTCCACATTTAATGAATAATCTATATACAAATAAGCATAATTTAATGAACATTTACTCAAAATGGGTTCGATGTAATTACCTCTTAATTATAATACATTACAATAGGAAATAAAGGTCTGTCTTTTAAACAGCTGGTCAAATTAAATATGTTTATCGTATATTTTTCTGCCATAAATATGTCATACTTTGATAATTTTTTTTACATGTGTTTTGTTTGTTTTCTTGGATGTGGATTTATGGATATATGGGACTACGGTGGCCTAGTGGGACTGTGGACCAGACGGTCGAGGGTTCAAATCCCACCTCTGCCACAGTTGGGTCCCTGAGCAAAGCCCTTACCCCATAACTGCTTGGATTGTAAGACTGTATCAATTGTAATTCGCTATGGATTAGGGCATCTGCTAAATGCAATAAATGTAAATGATTCACTGTGGATTAACTATGTGCATAAGTAGGAACTACATTACGTTCTGTGTTGTAAATTGACACTTCTAATGCAGATACAAGCAGAATGAATAAAAAAGTTTGAGTTCCTACAAATGGATGCAACGATTATGTGACTATGGTGATATCTGTTCAGTGACCATTTCTTTCACAGGACGTAATCATTTAATTAAATGGTGCATGCCTGTAGATTAAAACTCAAGTTGCTCTCCACTGTCTTGTGGCTTAACTCTAAATTAAACTCTGACTCGCATTTAAGGGGCTCAAAATAATCTCAGTTATTTAATACAGTAACACATTGTGATATTCAAGCATTACCTTAGTAGCCAGAAGTCTGGTGAGGTAGATCTCAGAGACCATCTTACTACCACGGTCTCCCTCTTTCTGGTCTCCGTGCTCATGGTTCTTTACCAGATGCCACACTTTTACTCCACTCTCCAAATCTGGAGTGATCATGGGAGCCCGGGAGCGAAGACTATCTGGACTTCCCGTGTACCAAAATGATGAGTCTGTGGGGAAACAGAACAGGTTATAATACAAGAAGGCTAGAGCTAGAAGGCTAGAAAGCTAGAAAGTATGTATAGTGACATGCGCATAAATCTTTTCATAGATCTCTTTCTATTTTGGTGGAATTCATTGTCAAGCCTGAGAGCAGGTTTCCAATGCTTGAGTCTGGATCACTGGATCATTACTCCTGTTTCTGTCTTTCCCTTTCTCTAGAGGCCATCTAAGACTGATTGAGATGAACTGACTCAATCTCTAATCTGATCACTGAAGCTTGCATGATTGGTACTTCCTAATGCATCACACTTCTGGGATATCGGTGCTGATCAATGCATCTAAAAAAGCTTTCCTGTAACTGATCATAATCCTTTTAACTATTAGATTTATGCCTTTTTACATCATGGCAGACAAACCTCTAGGGACGAACAATCCTTGCTTGGTTCTTCACTTGGCTTAAATATGCATGCTGAATAACCTCATGACAGTGTGGGTGGTTGAACAGTTTTGGAACAGATTGCTGCCACAGTTCAATTTTAGATGATTTGGGAATAAGGGGATGCACATAAAGCTCTGTATTAAAAAAGAAAATTAAGGAGGAAAATCTCCTTAATTTTTTGGCATTGCATCATTCATAGGAATATATGCATTAACTGACATATCTGCTAAAACCTAGTCAGGGTCGCGGGAAAGCTGGTGCCTAGCCTGTGATACAGGGCGCAAGTAATGAACAACCATAGACAGGACACCAATCTATTGTGGGGCACACACTCACACATTAAGATCAATTTAGATACACCAATTAACCTACAACATATCTTTGGAATGTGGGAAGACATTAAGGGTTGCACTAACAACATTTTTGTTTGTTTCATTAAGTACATGTGGTTTTAATCTTAATTTAAGTGCTAAGTAAAGAGGCTTGTCCATTTAATGCCATCTTGACATCCGATGGACGTTTATTCCACCACCTGGATGCCAGTACAGACAAGTATCTTTCTACTTGTCTTCCAATAATCTTGAGTGGTGGGTCCACTCAGGCCAAGTGTGTATTGCATAGGGTGCAAGGTAAAGAGGAAGGTTTTATTATCTTCTATATCTAAAACGGTGCTGGTCCATTGTTTTGCATCTGGGTTTTTTAATCTGACGAGGGCAGCTACAGGGACCCCATTTAATTGACTGTTTTTAATTTTTAAAAAGCAGTATGATCACATCTCTAAAACAGGCAAAGTTCTTTCAAATGTTTCACTAATACCATAGGTCTGTACAGATACAGCCTCCAACATTTAGCTCCAGCTCCGCGCTGTTGATGTTTAACTGTAGAAACTTTGCAACACAAGGATTTAAACTCATAACCTTCTGTTAAGTAGTCCAGAGCCTTTGGTACTACACTAGGCATATTCCCTGGCCATTGCTCCTGCTAATCTCTAATTCCAGCACCAGTCAAGGTCAGGTGAGGAGCATGCTATTCTGGGTTGTGGTGCTGGCATGCCACATTCAGCCGAAATGCGAAGTGCTGAGAATTAAACTGATATGAAACAATCAACAGGCGTCTAGTTGCAGCTGTGCCCACTGTGCCAAGCGATGATTGATGGGCACCGGGGCTGCAAGAGAGCTACTTTCTATGCACCACACATGCTTGGTAAAGGCAGAATTTTAAACAGTGCTCTGTGCTTTCTTGCGGTTATGTTTTTCCGCAATTATTTCACAAAGCCTTTGTAGTAAAACAAGTTTCTCAAATCCAGGAAAGCTCTTAATTTCCTAATGTCTAAAAGTCTGCAGGATGTAACAGATTAATATGAGGAGCCAGATCAACCTTTCAAATAATGGCAGCTGTCCAAATGGTTCATCATTTCTGCTACGAAATACTGTTTAACAAGTCTTGATTGGGTTTCTAATCGATGTAATTTTTACCTGCACTTGTCAGCGTGTTTGTAAATGGTAAGGGAAGACACACTGCTCACAAAACTTAGGAGATATTTTGTTATAATTTTTGTGAGCAGTATAATTCTGTTTACTTAATTGCACTTAAAGACATTTCTTTCAGAGCAGGATTGCTAGGTGACAATGCAAGATCCAGCCAATCTATGCCTTCATATTTTGGCTGTGCATCTTTTAAGGATTTGATCATTTTCAGCGAGTAATTAACAATTGAAAGTGCCCGCAGCTCCATGTTGGAAAATGAAAGCAGACCAGATGGGGAGCCCTGTGGCACTCCCTCGGAGTTGCGCTAAGGGAAGCCACTAACGTGTGTATGTGTTCATGTACAGCTTGCATTCAAAGTCAGCAGAGAAATTAGCATTATTGGGTATCTGATAAATCCAAACGCTTCTCGCTTGCACTCTGTCTCTATCTCTATATGCTCCTCGGGGCTTCCTCTGGGCTGTAAAGCAAACTTCATCATACACGAGTGAACACTGTCACCAGAGGCATCATTTAAAATCACACAGAGGCAGACAGATTCACAAATGTGTTTACAAGGTAGCTGTTGCTATTTGTGGGAATTTATATATCACAAGGCAAATAGAGTATTACGAGATCTTTTCCATCATGGCTCCAGAAAAAACTTCTCACCATATCGGCTTATGGACGAGCGGGAAATGCTGGCGGACGTTGGAATATTGTAGGAGGATGTCTGCTTCGGAACAAGAGCCACCACCGAACGATCAGACACCTGCACAAAAAGAAAATGGGCTATTATTGTATTGTAGAACGGAGCAATTTCACTTAGTAAATTAAGCATGAAAATAATAGCAAAACCCTTGACACGTGATATTAGAAAAAAAAAACTAATACCACAACAAACTTCACAGTTTCTGGTATTCAAGTGTCAAAGAGGTTTTTCATGGTTCTCAGTTCCACCAACTCGTATTGCAGTTTGAGACAATTAGGGGGGCAGTCAAGCAAATAGTTTTACTGATACACAAGTAAACATTTCTTTGCTGAACTCTGGGCTCTATTAGATATGTGAGACATGAGTACAAGCTTAGCTGTATGATAATAGATTAGAGTGGAATCCTGAAGAGTGCTATGAATTCAGAGGCCTCTGTGGATTCCTGACTGGAAAGGAGAATGCCAGACCTATATTTCTTGCTGCCGAGGCTCATTAGGTGTCATTCAGGTGCATAAAATATGATGCTCTCAGACACAATGAATGGAATAACATATCTGGATTGTGGCACAGTAAAGAACTGAAAGCAAAGATAAAATTTATGATTAATTTTGTTTAATTTTCATTGTTTACACAAGTGCAAGTGTGTGATGCATTTATTATGTACATCACTGCTGTGTCTCAAGTAAATGTTGAGTAATGTTGAGCCCTGATACCTGATCCCTGACTATTGGAATCCTCACTATAAAGTGCAGGGTACAGTGGTCATTAATTGGTTTTGGAAAGCACATCCCAGAAGGAATAATGTAAATCTAATTACTCCTTTCCAGACCCCCAAAATCCACATTACACAACACATTATATGGGTAAATAGAGGTGTATTGCATACTTTTGAATACTATTGACTATTGAACACTTAAATATATATGCAGAAAAAAATAAAAATAATAATTATGTGTAATGCAAGCAAAATCGTGCTGTTTTCCTTTTGGGTTGGCTGTTATTACTAACCTTATTATGTTTCATAGTAACCTATTTGAACAAAGTAAAAAAAAAATAGTGGAGATCTGCACTGAGCAAGAGTCACGTGTGCTCCTATGCGTCTGCTGGCAAAGGCATATGAATTGTGAGATTTTTAAACTATAATAAAAACAAAATAAAAACATATTTAGTAACGTACTGCACAAATACTGTACAACAATTATATTTGTATCATGAAAACTTGAATTTCTTACTGTGAGCATTCTGAGATCGTGCAATCGTGTGTACATTTCTGCCTTTTTATGCAGTCTTATTACCATCTCTTTTAAGGCAAGATTTTTGGATTATTTTGGATTTTTGTTCTACTGTCATTAAAATTAGTCTGGGTGCATTTAAGTTAATTTAAGTTAGTAAGAAAACTAAAGATAGATATAGCGCTAAAAACAAAATGGAACGCTCGCCTGTTAAATTTATGGAAATTTATAGTACAAAAATAAGCATCTAACACAGGAATCTGTTATTATTAAGTAAAATATCTTAGAATGTTGTTAGTTTGTTATAGTGCTCTATAATGTAATGTCATAAGTGGGACAGTGTACAGTGTCTTTGCCGTTTTGTGCCTGTTTACGGACCAAAGTTAAATGGTATAGATTGCAGGAATGGACATTTGAACCATCTTCAGGATGGTTATTAGGCATATCTTAACAAGAGCTTAAGTGCATTTATATAAGACAATACATGATTGTGCAAGATTTCTAATCCTTAGTATGGACCAAAGAAGGGCCTACCATGAGGATGAAGGCAGTCCATGAAATGTAAAATAACAGCTTGACCAATAGTAAATATTTATGAATGTATATGGCCAGTTTGATGCCTGCCCTTAGTCTGCACAATTACTTTATTACGGATTTATCAATCATATTTTTTTTTTCATCTTTTTTCTGTCCTGTCAGAGAACTTATTTCAATAATAAAATTTTAATTCTATTTAATTCTGGTGGTCTCTATCATATATAATGAGAAATAGTCAGTTAGATAGATAGCCAGTTACAGATAACTATTTTCTATGTTGTCAGAAGAAAGTATCTGATTTAAATAACAAGAATGGTTATAGAATGATATATATATATATATATACACATGGTGTTATGTGAGAGATATATCAGGGCCATCTCCAACAGGCTAAGATACTGTGAGCTTAAGAAAGTTGATTGCTCAAAAGTAGAAGCAAGTCTGTCATCTCAGTAATAGACTCCATAATCTCCTCTCTTCCCGTGCCTTTGTCAAGGCTGTATGTGATGGCTGCTGGTAGTCTGCAGTCCCTCCACGTCTGCTTTTCTCCACTTTTCTCCTCCCCCAGGACCATTAGTGAGTGTCCAGCTCAGGGCTGACTTCTACCACGCACAGGGCTAATGGTCGGGCTGAAGAGACACTTGAATGTGTGAAAAACTGTGGAGGAAATAATGTCTGAGTCGACACTCCGCTCATCACACTGCCTCTCAATGAGCTAACTCTTGCAACCTTTCCTTCATTGTCTCCACGCTCCCATTTTCTCTATTACAAGTATCTCCAGTTTCTACCTTTGACATCATAAAAGGTCCCATTAGCAGCATTTTTTCACTGTCTACTCCTCGCTCTACTAAAGATTTTAAATACTTAACCGTTGCCCAATTTAAAAGCTCTGAAATGTGTAAATGCTGACATTTGGAATCACATAAATGCACTGCTAAAGTGCAAATGCTGAAATAATAATCTTGCCACATTATGATCCTACTTCTAGATTGTTCTACCACTTTGCTGTACACGTCATAAGTTGTAGCGAGTGCACAGTTTTTAGGACAACGATCTTGCGTTAACAGGAGGCTCTTGTCTCAGTTTGATCCAAAAGAGCACAGAGTGTGGCTGATTTTTGCACTTCCTTCAGGATTTATGTGGCTTTATAGGCCAAAACAGTTGCATAAGTATGCTTTGGTTAAATTAATTGGCAGAGGTTTGCAAATACAGCCTTGTCTAACAGTTTGTCAGGTTTAATGGGCACTTAGTGTACTTTGCTCTCTTAAATAATTAATTGGGAAACAGTGGTTTAGCTCTTTACCACAAACTCTGAATGGCTATTTTTACCTCGCTTCACAAATCAACAACACCAAACACTTTTCCCTTTCTTTTGCCAACCGTTGGATATGAATCAGAGTGTGCCAGAAAGCAGATGTACGAGCAGGCGGCATGTGTTTCTGTTGATGGAGATGGCGGATGATTGAGCGAAGGTGGATTTGCCCTTGAGAGATAACCCGGGACCTGGCTGACTAACTGATAGCAGCTGGGCAGGAGTTATAAAGGGGCGGCATGTGGTGTGATAAGGCCTCCATCAAACACAAAAAAGCCAATCCATTCCCCTATATCGCTGATCCATGGCCTCTGGCTTTCTCTGATGGCCATCAGCAAAGGTTTCCTGAGCAGACAGAGATTTAACTCAAAGGCCACCTTCAAGCAAGAAGATATGAAAGGGTTGAGCATTTAGCGTATCCTGAACTCCGGCAGATCAGGATCTGGGGACTGGATAAGTGATTTTTCAAAAATGTTTATGCAAAACAGGTTGAAGTAAATATATCAAGTGAATACTAAATGACCAGACAAGGCCCTCTAGCTAGATTTAATTCAGCTCATAAAAGACACTGATATTGGAGCATTTTATTCCATTAATTGGCTCTGCTTTCAAGCTCGCAGTCTAAAATGCACAGTTGCATGAGAAGGTTTGTAAACCTTTTAAGATTACCTGGATTTCTGCAATAATTAATCAAAAATTGTGGTGATCTTCACTCCAGTCTAATAATGTACACACTGATAATTCACATTTCAATTTTATTAAATAATCAGCAGCTCCTTCTGTAGAAACAATAGTGCATGAATGTGCCATTTGACATTATGTTCTGTGGAACAGGATAAAAAATGTTAAAATGGATGCTTGACCAGGCATTATCATAGTCACATAGCCTTTTTGTTCTACTGTAATGTAAATAATTAAGGGTATATGCAAACAATATGTAAATTCATCAGCGATACAACTGAAATCACGAGTGGAGCGCTACCATCTACACCGCAACCCTTATGCCACAGAATATTTTATTTATGTAAACCATAAATACAGTAATGTACTGTTATGATGTTTAGACAGACACTTTTGTTTAATGAGAGACAAAAATGCATTAATAGACAATATTACAAAAACATGAAAGATCAGCCAGATGAAACAGAGACTCGGTAGTGAAGATGAACCAATTTATATAGTTATAGGTGATATATACAATACAGGTAATTTGGGGAAAAATAAATTACTATTACTTGCTATTACTACTATTACTAGAATAGGACAGGCACGTGCAAGTGTTGTCCCCAGCCAGCTTTTATTAATCTTTAGGTGATAGACATGCTTCTTCAAAATATCTTAATATGACCAAACTAGCAAACACATTATTCTTGTTTGTGTTGGCCTATGATTTTGCAGAATTGTTGGAGACAGAAGCATTTACTGTCCAGGAGATCAGCATATTATTTCATAAAGCAAACATAAATTCCAAGTAATTGCCACTCAACTTTCGAAATAAGAAAAAAATAGCATGATTCCAATAACAAATGTTCTGAGCAGAGAAAGCACTACCAAAACCCACACATCCAATTTTAGTTCATTAATTGTAGCAACTACATTTTGGAGAAGTCGTTAGCCCGGAGGCTTTTTCAGCTTGGACTGTGAATGCGTTCAACAAAGTCATAAATGCAAAAAATGAGTAATGAGTTCACACTCCAGGACCTTTCAAGAGCTGCACAATAGTCTTATTGCAATGTTACAGCTTTTTCAGTAACACATCTCATAGTTTTGCTTTCTGCATATGCTTCTGTATGTTTGCTGGGTGATTTATAGACACTCTCAAAACGAAGTCTTCCCTTATAAAATAGAGCAAAATTTTTGTACGCAAACAAACAGTCATGTTTGCAGTGTGTCGTTCATCAGAAAAGATAAATCTGTAGCAGCATCCAGTTTTGCTTTCAGCCATGTCTAAAAGTATGTTTGTGAAAGTGTTTGCACATAGAATGTGACTAAGACTTCTAAGCACAACCCCTCATACAGAGAAAGCTCACACAGAAAAAGAGAACATGCAAAACCACACATATATGCAGTCTAGGGAATTGGGACTTCTGATCTCTGGAGCTGTGAGTTAACAAAATCTGTTTATCAAATACTATTATCAAGGATATACTGCATTGTTCCTTCGGATCTATCACAGGTTCAGTCTTGCTAAGGAACAGCTGAATCTTGAAGAAAGTTCTACTCGATATCCACCATATTCATTATAGTTTGCACATTTGCGCAGAAATCTCCCAACGATGTGTTTAAGGCTGATTACTTAATACGTGTTGGAACACATTATGACTAATCCCAGAGCCTTTGCTATGTTTTAAAACACATTTTTAATTACTTCTCAAATTTACTGCTCAGCATACTGTACGAGACATATTCTAGGCATGAATCCACTCCTGCTCGCACACAGACAGATGCACACTCCAGCACAATACATGCACACACTCTCGGACACTTAGCTCTCAGTCGGCACATTTGAATTGTTAATTTTTTTTTCCCTGTGTCTCATGCCACTCAAATCATTGAAATTGGAAATTCATCTGCTTCTTCAAGAGTGCAGCGGCCCCTCAGGGACACACTGGAAGCGTACAAATGGTATTCAACCTGGCCAAGGTTAACAGGCTCACCTCAGTTGATTAGACTGAGAAAAAGAGAATCTGAAAAAAGTAGCTCTTTTATAACTTTCCAATTGAAAGTCATAAATCTTTTTAACAATTTACCCTTGTTTTCAGACTGCACTGATAAAAATTGACATACTGATGTCTTGAACTGACTTGAACCAAACTGAATTAATTTAAGAGACGAATGGGGATAAGATAGATAACACCTAGACTAATGAAACCTTTATTTTATAGCAGAAGAAAAATCACCCATTCAATCTCAGCGATTAATCATGGGTAAGTACTGCACTTCTAAATACCACAGCATGATTAAATTTCCATTGATAGCAAGTTGGTGTAATATAATCGAAAGCTCTGCGTATTCTACATTATTAGGTCCAAAAGGTCTAAATAGCAAATAGCATGAAAAGTCAACACCATAAATACTGTAATTTTACAGGTATCATGATCATGTTATTTAAACTTGCCAAATTAACCGTTACTTCCAAGAAAGTAACTGACTAGCTCTTAAATGTACATTTTATCATTGTTGGTACTACATCTACTACTAATATCCTATAATTATTATTAAAAGTTTAAGTATAATACACTTTAAAGCTGTTTACCACTACGTATCGATATACTAAGTGGTGAGAAAGAGGCTTCAAGTGTTAGTAATTATTATTTTGAATATATTTGACTTTGACCAGCATCCTGTAGGAGGCATCATGTGTGCACTAACATAAACTGTGCAACAACAGATGAGTTACTGTCTCTGACTTTACATCTACAAGGTGGAGAAATGATCTATCTACTATAATAATAATAATAATAATAAAAAATGTCTAATATAGTTAATTG
>JAUZSV010283817.1:0-11991 GCA_034780495.1 Parotocinclus cesarpintoi
TCTGACACATTTTTGAATCATTTTCATGCAGTTTTCCACATTACAGTAGCCTGAAAAGACTATGGCAATGTCTGACAATGTCATTTCAGTCCTTGACCTGTCTCTCAGGTCACTCCCACAATGTGGTCGGTAAACAGCACATACCACTGTTTATTTATTTAAATGCATATTACCATCAATAGCTATTCATGACAGAAGCAAACTTGCATAAATACTAGTCAGACACATTAACACTGTACTTATTTAAAGCCCAGACTTTGGAATGTGGGAGCAAACTGAAGTTGGTGGGGTAAAGCCACGTGGACAACAGGAGGACAGTGCAAGCTCCACATAGGTGGTGACCAAGGTTGGTATTGAACCAGGTATCTCTGGAACTGTAAAGCAACTGCACTGACCCCTCATGCCACCGTGCTGCCCCCATCTTTCTATATAAGGCATATGGGGTGCATCAGCAGGTAGCCTATTTTTGATGCAATTTTCTGCTATTGTCAACATTTACAAAATGTGGTGCTCGGTTTGTTTATCTTGAGATGACAAATAATCTAATCCCTGGTGTTTCATTAGCCACAGGATTCCAGAGCTGAGTGCTATGCATGGTGGCTGGAAATGGGTGCCTGCTGAGTTGACATAACTTGAGCTCTGTTGTTTAGCAACTAAGAAAAAGTAGAGTACTTTAAGCCATACTCAGCTAAATAAGGTGGAATGTACTGTAGATCAAGTACAATGGATAGACACATTCATCTTACTGGTGATAAATCACAAGTTGGCTCATATCAGAATGCCCACTAGATTTGTTCCATTTCAATGAACTTGCTTTTCAGAGACTACAGAGAAAACCCAGAAACCTTTGCAACAAATATAGATGGTCTTCAGTTGGTCTGGAAAAATTGGGGACTCATGATTGCACAAATCAAACCCATCTCATATGTTATCTCCACTCCACTTCACCTCCACTAAAATTACTATGTATTTACCAAGGGCTTGGGGACTAATTGCAATACAGCAACTACAATCCACTTACACATAGAGAGTTTGTTTATTTGGCTTCTTTACCATTGCTATTGGCATCAGTGGGCGACCCACACAAGGTTATATTCATCCCAATACACTATACAATACAAGTTAATCTCAAGACTACTCATATATTTACAGTGTTCCCTCGTTTATGACGGGGGTTACCATTCCCACTTTGTTCTGTGCATGTATTGTACCTTTATACAGTACTGTATACAGTATTAAAACACTCCTTAGTAAAAGTTAATACATTAGTGTACAGTACGGCACTGTAAAATGTTTTAAACACACGTACTTCGCATGTGCAGATCGAGTTCCGCTAAAACCCGCGAAACATCGAAAATCCAGGATATATTTTTTTTCATTAATAATTTTTGAGAAGGCGCGATCCACCGAGAAGGACCTTAATCTGTGTAGCTCTTATCATTTTAATTTAAATTTAAATAGATATATAAAACATAGAACGAGCGCATTCATAAAGCGCATGCAAAACAGGGAGGGTTCTGATTGGCCTGTTCTGTCACTCAGTCAATCGGGGGGCGGGGCTAAGGGCTACGTCTGCTGAAGAAGTCTAAAAGCAGGTGTGCTAATTCTCGGGGGACGGAGAACGGGTGCGCTGGTTAATTCCGGGTTTAAGCCTGTGCACATTTAACACGTTTAAATAAGTTTTCTTATTACGTTTTTAATCTTCTTATCTAGGAACACATGTAAATTTTAATGTAATAATTCATAGCTTAATTCTATTAATTCTAATTTCATAATTGATTCATTTTACAAAACTTGTTTATTAATTTGCATTCTAAGTCTTATTAAATATCTCTTAATTATGCGCGACACACATTGTTATTTGATTTTATTATTATTATCTATTTACCTATTATTATTTTACCTAGATTTGGGTCAGTATCTCCTCCCACATCTTTTGAGATACCGACACGGGACAAACGCCAAAATGTCCGGAATTTAGAAATAGGCCTTTAGAAAAAAATGTAGAAAAATATTTACTCAACTGATATCATATTTTGACATTTGATAGAGTTATGACGATCTGAGTACAGGCAGTCTGACTTTTTGCTCCAATGGCTCCCATTGTTACTTTTGTAAGTCGTATTAAAAAAGTTAAGTTCTTAAGATGTTTCTTAAGTTCTTAAGATGTTAAGGTGTTTCTACACTCAACCAAACGTGTTGGACACACCCCCAAACGTGGACAAAAGTGTTTTGGCACTCATACTGAGCCATCACGGTCTTGGACACTCTTCCATGCAAAACTAACCGCATGTTTGACCCCGTGCCTAGCAAGAAGCAACCGCACTGACATCCACAGGTCCTGCAGGAGCTGCATTTTCTAGTTTGTTTTATAGCCCCTAAGTTACAATCCATTATTTTAGTCAAATTTTCCACTCCCTGACAATTATTGGAAATCACTGAGAAAAGCCCCAAATCAGACACAAATTATGGTTTAGGACTGACAATTACTATTTACTTTGTCAACTCTTCTGAGCTGTCATCTGCGAGCCTGTCAATGCCCCGCAGCCACCCTATTGTGTATACATATTTATAGCATGGTACGTTTACGTGTGTGGTGAATAACCATCAAACACCCCTTGGATGGTAAACATGCAGCATTCATACATCAGAGTATTTAATAGAGCTTATAATAACCAGATAAGCATGAATATATCCACTGAATTGGCCTTGGTCAACTGAAAAGTACCCTGCTGAAAAATAATTATTAAATAAGATGTGATATGGTGGTGGTTGTAAGAGTGGTATAATCCAAATAAATTCACAGCATTACAGTAGCATACATATTGCACAAGAAGACATACATTAGGTGGGGTTGGTGGTGGGTTAATTGATAAACACATATGATATCCATGACATGTACATGAGGAGGATCATTATGTTTTGCCCTAATACAGTTTTGAGGTAGTAAACTGTCCATAGATGATATGTCCATGTGATGATTAGGACTGTCCATAAAAGATAATCAGTGATGAGTGTTCAGTCTTAAGAGCAGATTGAAAGTGAAGGTTTTATAAAAATAACAGTTTTGGTAACAGCGCACTATGTTTATCAGTGAGGGTATTAGGGAGTATTTCTATTCTGAAGGCATGGTATACAGTTGCAAGAAAAAGTATGTGAACCCTTTGGGATTACTTTGATTTCTGCATAAATTGGTCATTAAATGTGTTCTGATCTTTATCTAAGTCACAATAATAGGCAAACACAGTCTGCTTAAAGTTATACCACACAAAAAAAAAAAATATTTTACTTTTATTAAACACATGTAAACATCCCCAGAACAGGGTGGGAAAAACTATGTGAACCCCTAGGCACATAACTTTCCTAAGAGCTAATTGGTGTCAGCCAATCTGGAGTCCAATCAATGTGATTAGATTGAATGTGTTGATTAAAGCTGCCCTGCCCTATAAAAAACACACACCACTTTTGAGTTTGCTGTACTTGAGAAGCATTGCTTGATGTGAATCATGCCTCACACTAAAGAGCTCTCAGTAGATGTACATTCAGGAATTGCTGACTTGCATGAAGCTGGAAAGGGTTACAAAGGTATCTCTAAAAGCCTTGATGTTCATGCGTCCACGGTAAGACAGATGGTCTTCAAATGGAAAAAGTTGAGAACTGTTGCTACTCTCCCTAGGTGTGGGCGTCCTGTAAAGATGACTGCAAGAGCACAGCGCAGAATGATTAATGGGGTGAGGAAGAATCCTAGAGTGTCAGCTAAAGACTTACAGAAATCTCTGGCACATGCTAACATTTTAGTTGACAAATCTACAATACGTAAACATTAAACAAGAATGGAGTTCATAGGAGGACACCACGGAGAAAGTCACTGCTGTCCACAAAAAACATTGATAGATGTTTGAAGTTTGCAAAAGTGCACCTGGATGTTTCACAGCACTACTGGCAAAATATCCTGTGGACAGATGAAACCAAAATTGAGTTGTTTGGAAGGAACACACAACGCTATGTGTGGGGAAAAAAGGTACACAACACCATTATCAAAACCTCATCCCAACTGTGAAATATGGTGGAGGGGCATCATGGTAAGATTAATTCCCAAGTTTACCAAGAGATTTTGCATGAAAACATTAAGACCATCTGTCCGCCAACTGAAGCTCAACAGAGGATGGATGATTCAACAGGACAACTCCCCAAAACATCGAAGTAAATCAACAACTAAAAGGCTTCAACAGAAGAAAATACACCTTCTGGAGTGGCCCTGTCAGTATCCTGACCTCAACCCAATTGAGATGTGGTGGCATGACCTCAAAAGGTCATCTCAGAACTTCTCGTTCTGCGTTAATGAAGCCTTTTCCAGATATAATAAAAGTTTTATAAAACACCTGTCCATTAATAACACACATGCGCACTACTGCATTTTGTGCCTCGTGAATGCCTCATTTCATTTTCCTTTTCGTGACCTCGTGGATGTGAGTATGGTACGGTTTGGTACACGTGAAATGCGGTGGCATGACCTCAAAAGAGCGATTCACACCAGATATCCCAAGAATATTGCTGAACTGAAACAGTTTTGTGAAGAGGAATGGTCCAAAATTCCATCTGACCGTTGTGCAGGTCTGCATCTATTTGCTACTACAGGAAACGTTTGGTTGAGGTTATTGCTGCCAAAGGAGGGTCGACCAGTTATTAAATCCAAAGGTTGACATACTTTTTTCACCCTGCACTGTGGATGTTTACATGTTATGTTTAATAAAACCATACAAATATATATTTTTTGTGTGGTATAAGTTTATGCAGACTGTGTTTGCCTATTATTGTGACTTAGATGAAGATCTCAGAACACATTCAATGACCAATTTATGTAGAAATCCAAGTTATCCCAAAGAGTTCACATACTTTTTTCTGCAACTGTACACGGTATAACCCATCACAGTTCAGACAGCAGAAGATTAATACTGACAAAAAGAAGACATGTTGTACAGTCTTATTGCACACAGAAAGGAAAGCTCTTGCATCATTCTTTAACATGACACGGCTATATCTGTACTGGTCTGCCATTACAGATGCTTCTCTGTTTTTCCACTGTTGTATGCAGCGGGTCTCATCTATTACCCATAATGGTGGGCAGTTGTATGCTTAGATCTTGTACGAAATATGTTAGACGATGCACTACCACATCCGGGGACTTTATGTATGCAGTGTTTAATGAAAAGTACTGCTTTCATTACCCCACTGCTTACCAACACCTTTTTGAAAGTGTGTGTGTACACCAGAGAGGCAGTAACAGCTTATCATAAGGGAAAAGTTGTAAATATTTGTTTATTTAGTGCAGAGAATATCAGTATTGTGTATGGTAAAGTTTGAGCAAGCCAAACACTGTCTAAAACATACTTTGTGTGGTTTGTAGCTGAGATGGAGGTGAGTTTGTCTGATAAACATGGTTATGGTGCGGCATGAAACTCATATTGACCTCTGGTTTAAATGTTTGTGACTCTCAGATGAGTTATTAGCAGTTATTGATGCAACTTTAAATTACACATTTAATAACATTTTAATAATAGTTAAACTAACATCTTCCATGTTGTGTTGTTATTGCCCCCAGTACTTCAATTCAGTAAGTAATAAGTAATATAGTTTCCTAAAGAGAACTTATTTTTCTTTTTTATTTTGCTGACTTACAAAATCAGACAAACTTGGAGTTTGACTACAGGAATCCATTTGTTCTATGAATGTAGTTTAATGCTTAATGATTTAGCACAGAAATGCATCTGATGTAAAACCCTCAGTTAAAATAAACAGCATATAATATAGTGTAATTTTGTTTTGGGATGTTTCATACTGAGTTCATGTTGCACTGGCTTCTTTCTGTTGTTCAAATTCAGAGTGAATCAGGCTTAGAGTTAGTGGAGGGGGGATGGGTGAAGCTGTTTGACCGAAAGGGAGGGTGAGTGAGGGGGGGATGGGTGAAGCCGTTTGCGCGCGAAAGGGAGGGTGAGTGAGGGGGGTGGGCGAGTAACCAATTAAACACCTGTGAAGCACTCATGCTGTGTTCAAGACATTCTGAACCGGTTTAACTTAAATCTGTATGAATGTTATTCTGAAATGGAGAATTGCCCAGCTCTCTTTTAATTAGTAATCATTTATATGTCCAAGAACAATTTGAGGTCATTCTGAGTTAATTAAGCCTTCTTTAGATATAATAAAAGTTTTATAAAACACCTGTCCATCATTAACACACATGCGCACTACTGCATTTTGGGCCTGTGAACGCATCATTTCATGTCCCTTTTCGTGACCTCGTTGATGTGACTATGCTTGGTACACGTGAGACGAGGTTGCAGACACTACGAGAGCATCATCAGCGTTGTGAGGAACGGTACGAACTGAGAGTTCTAGAGGAAAACAAACTGCAACACGAAGAGACTGAGAAACTACTCCAGGTAAGACCTCTTTTATATAATATGAGATGTTTAATATAATATATTTGTCTGAAGATGTCAGGTATTGTGCTAACTAATCCAAAGTTAAAAAAATGTATTAATATTATGTAACAAAAATGTAATAGCAAGAATTATAACTAAATGTAAATAATAATTGCTTTTATATCATTAATTGATTTAAACCCTGGGTAGATGTATATGTTTGTTTCTAGATGTAATTAAAATAGTGTATGGGAAACACAGACGTTTAGGAATTCTGTTTTCTCAGATGGTATGAGAGTTTATATCACTGCTGTAACTGTGCAAATAAATCTTAAGAGGCGATGGGGACAACATAAGGTTAAATTAAATTTTCTGGGTTTAAAAAAATGTGTATGTTGACCTAAAGCAAAATTATTTTATTTATATTTTAATGTTTATCAAACTTTACAGAGAATGGATAAACAAAAGGATTTTGAAGAGGATAAAGTGGTATGTATTTTTTTTTATGTGAACTATAACTAAATAGAATTTGATAAAAGATAATTAACCTGTGTATTGAGCTTTTTTTTATTAGATGTTAGATTCAGATTGTGAATTTGAGTGAATTGTTCTATTGCTTGATTATTGCAGCCAAACAAGTATTTTAGCCTGCTTAACAAATACTTTAATTGCAGATTGTTTTTAACAATCTTAACTTTGGAAAAATAAAATTTGTAATTTAGTTTTAAAAATGTTAATGATAAGATAATGCTATGAAAGTTTGTGAGGTTGCTTAGCAATATGTCCATGGCAAGTACAAAAATATTTTAACAGAAAAAAAAGTAAAAGATAATTTAACTTATTTGTGTATTCCATAAAATATAACTTTCCCCAGTTTCCTCTGTACATGTCCAAACCATCTCAATGTCACTTCTAACCTTAACTTAAAATCATTCTTCATGTGCTAAAGCTCTAATAAACTAGTTTCTGATCCCGTCCTTCCTCAAAATCTCAGACATTTCCATCTCCCTCACCTGTCTCTTGTCAGTGTAACTGTCTTTAGTCCATACAACATAGCAGGTCTCATTAATGTCCTATAGATCTTACCATTCATTCTAGCAGACACCCTTCTATCACATATCAAACCTGACACTTTATACCATTTACACCACCCTGTCTCACTCTCTTCTTCACCTCTCTATCACACTCTACATTACTCTGAACAATCGACCACGAGTAGGTAAACTTATCAACTTTCACCAAATCAACTCCTTGTACCTAAACCGTCCTCTCAGTTACACACATGCACTCTGTTTTACTCCTGCATACCTTCCTTTCTCCAGCCGCTCCTCCACCTGCTCCCTACTCCCACATTATGGTTTCTCTCTCATTCTGTACAAATAATTTTCTTCTTCTGTACTATGTAACTTCTCATACAGTTTGCTATATGGCTCTGCTCTATTTCTTTACACTGCATCTCCATCTACTAGTGTCTACTTAATCTCTTTGGAAATCTCAATCCTTATTAGTCAACCTGTTTCCTTTTAAGCAAGTTATGCTTAATACTGGGTATCTTTGTCTGCTAATATATGAACTGAGCATGTCAAGAATTACTTATATTTTGTGAAGTCTGGTGACTTATAAGATATTTAAATTGATACATTTTTCTTTTATAGACCTCTACGACAGTTTCATCTCTGTCAGATGTCAGTATTGACGATCTGAGTAGTGATTATATCCCTTCTGATGAAGATGATTCTACTGAAGATGAAAACAATCTGTCAAAACTGAATAAAACAACTGATAATTCCAAAGTACTTACAGCTTCTGTAATTAAAATGTCAAAAACTCGGAAAGAAGTCACAGGCAGAGACAGTAGTGATGGTCTAACCATCGACTGCAATGCTGACATTGAGGATCAAGGTGAGGGTAGGTCAAGCATTACAGTGAAAACCTGTGTGGAGGGACAAAAACGCAAGTGGGATAAGAGACATTATTGTGTATACTGTAAAAAACCCCAAAGTAAAATGGCACGACATCTAATGCGGATACATAACAAAGAAAAGGAAGTGGCCATTGCATTATGTCTTCCACCAAACTCAAAGAAACGCCGCCAGTTGTTGGAGAAACTTCGTCGAAAGGGTAATTATCAACATAACATCGAAGTGTTGCAGAAGGGACAGGGTGAAATTGTCACATACAGACAACCCTCCAAGAATGCAGCTGCGGAAGATTATTTGCCCTGCAACATATGTTATGGGTTCTTCCTAAAACATAAGCTTTGGCGACATGAGAAGGTGTGCCGTGAAACACTGGCCGAGTCAAAATGCAAGTCCAAGAAAAAACGACGAGTTCAAACTGCTGCTTCATGTCTTGTTCCGTGCAGAGGGCAGATGTCACAAAGATGCTTGGAGATTGTCAGCAGAATGATAATTGATGAAGTGTCCCATGAAGTTAAAAATGACCCCCTAATATGTGAATTTGGTGATAGACTTCTAGAGAAACATGGGAGAGACAGATCAAAAGATAGTCATGTCAGTCAAAAGATGCGAGAGTTGGGAAGATTTATGCTTGCTGCCAAGTCTCTTGACAGAAGTGTGAAGACCCTACAAGATGTTTTAGTGCCACCAAAGTTTTCATTAGCTGTGACGGCAGCAAAACAAGCAGCTGGTTTCACAAAGTCTGTTTACCGGTACGATACACCTTCACTAGCTTTAAAAATTGGACACTCACTGAAGGCAGCCTGTGAAATTGTGATTGGCCAACTTGTAAAGGGAGAAGATGAAATGTCTGCTAGTAGAGTAAGGAGCTTCTTAGGCCTAGTGTCTGCGGAATGGGACCTCTATGTGTCACGCTGTGCACGAACAAACCTGGAAGAAGACAAATGGAACAAAAAAGAAATGATTCCACTTACAGAAGATGTGATGAAGCTTCACAAAGTGTTGAAGTCCACAGAGGAGGATGCAAAAAATAAACTTTTGGAAGGACCTGACCCAAAATCATTTAAAGTTCTGAGTGAGTGCCTACTTTCACAAGTAATTCTTTTTAATCGAAGAAGGCAAGGTGAGGCAGCAAAATTGCCTTTGGTGACCTACAGGGACAGAACGACAGAGGAACCAAATGAAGATGTTATGCAGTGCCTCTCAAAATTGGAGCAGAATTTGAGTCATGAGTTTACCAGGCTGGTAATCAGAGGAAAGCGGGGTCGAAAAGTACCTTTGCTTCTGACAAAAGAGATGACCAAATCACTTGATTTTCTAATTGAAAGAAGGGGTGAGGACAATGACATATTGAACAGCAATGAGTATGTCTTTGCCAGACAAAATTCAGATTCGCATCTTCGGGGTTCAGATTGTCTGAGAAAGTATGCAACTGTAAGTGGGGCGAGGAGGCCTGAAACGCTCACTTCAACCCAACTGCGAAAACATGTGGCTACACTGAGTCAAATAATGAATCTGAAAGAAAATGAATTAGATCAGCTGGCTAAATTTATGGGACACGATATTCGCGTTCATCGCGAATATTATCGGCTAACTGAAAACACGCTTCAACTTGCAAAAATGAGCAAGCTGCTCATGGCAGTAGAGCTTGGAACTGAAGTCTACAAAGGAAAATCTCTTGATGAGATTGATTTAGGCATAGAAAGTGAGTCTAAAATAAATATATAAATATATTTTTTTTATAATGCAGTGAATGTCAATGTGGTGTTTTAAACTTTGAACTTTGTTCAACTTGAAAATTTGGTCAAAAAAAAGTACAACGTGAATTTAAAGCAAACTAAATGTATATATATATTTTTTTTTTACAGTTGCCTTGTCTTCTAATGTGAAAGATCCTCAGGAATCACAAGATCAGAGAGATGACCAGTCTTTCCAGCATGCTCATGCCTCAGATGGTATCTATTTTCTTTTATTAGAAAGAGATTCAGCAAGAGTTTAGCACCCAAAACCCAAATATATTTCATGAAGGAAAACATTTATTGCGACATTAATTTATCAGACTTTATAGTTTTGGTATTAGTATGACTTATTTTATGATAAGGTGATGTGCTTTTGTTGTAGATGAATTGGACAGTTTGACTCAAAGCACAGTTTCAGTTAAGCCCAAAAGGACAGGGAGATCAGGTAAAATTGTCCTCTCTTCCTCAAGTCTCCTTTAGCTCCTGTTTGGTAACTGTCTTGTTTGTGTACCTTCAATAAAGTACTTGTATACGTTTAAGTTACTTAAATAATTAAGTGTTGTGCTCCCATATATTTTGCTTCTTTTCATTGACTAAAGGCCCCACCAGAGCAAAGCAGTACAAAAGAGTTAATGAACCAGCTATGGATTCAGAAGGTATGAACCTAAATGGTGCATTCCAGGTGTTTTCAGTATGTGTCACCATCATTAGTCATGTTATGCTATGGTATTGTCTTATCTTGATGTAGATGAATTGGACAGTTTGACTCAATGCAGCAGTACAGTTTCAGGACCCTCAGTTGAGCCCAAAAGTGCAGATAAATCAGGTAAATCAGTTCTGTTATCTTAACCTCTAGTTTCCTGCACAAAATATTAATTTGAACTTAAAGGTAAACAGATGTTATTTTTGGTGGTTAAAAGGTCTAGCTTGTTCTTGTTATGGCCAGTCCTATTTATTTATGTTATTTTGAACAGGAAATCTTATGAACAGGCTTTTTAAAATTTGTACTTAAGGATGAACTGATTTGGATGCTTAAAATTAAGGCCACTGCATTAACATCTGTTCTATTTTTCATGTATTTTGTGATTTGTTACAGGTACCAAACAGTTGCTCAGCCGAAAGGAATACCATCGCAGGCCCTGGACCCCAGGTGAAAAAGACGCAGCAGTACGACAACTAGGAAACTACATTACTCTGCAAAGAGTTCCTGGAAAAGCACAGTGCATCAAGGCACTTCAAGCAGAACCTCAGCTTAAGAGTCGCAGTTGGAAAGATTTAAAGAATCAAATCTACAATTCCATCAAAGCTGAAAAAAGGAAACAGCTGTAATGTATATGCATATATATATACATATATACATGCGTGTTTGCTTTCAATAAAGTATAGATACTCCAAACTTAAGTGGCAAACTAACTGGAAAAAGCTTTGTACTTAATTAACTATACACACACATATTATATGTATATGTATGTATATATATATAATATTTGTGTGTGTATAGTTAATTAAGTATATAATCACTACTAATCGTCAATACTGACATTTGACAGATGTGTATATGCATGTTTGTATATATATATATATATATATATATACACATACACACACACATACATATATACATCAGATATACACATCTGTCAGATGTCTAATTGACTGTCAAAATTAAAGGAAACAACTGATAATTCCAAAGTACTTACAGCTTCTGTAATTAAAATGTCAAAAACTCGGAAAGAAGTCACAGGCCCAGACATTATTGTGTATACTGTAAAAAACGTAAATTAAACCCAAAGTAAAATGGCACGACATCTAATGCGGATACATAACAAAGAAAAGGAAGTGGCCATTGCATTATGTCTTCAACCAAACTCAAAGAAACGCCGCCAGTTGGTGGAGAAACTTCGTCGAAGA
>JAUZSV010283912.1:0-11991 GCA_034780495.1 Parotocinclus cesarpintoi
TAATACATTTTATTTCAAGGCGCCTTTCTAACACCCAAGGACACCGTACAGCAAGTCAAAGATATACATAACATAAAATAAAACACAATACGCAATAAAATGATTCATGAATAAAATCATGCTAGTTTAAACAAGTGCACCGACTACTAAGCAACATTTTCCTCTTACAAATGCTTTGAAAACCGAATTATTCAATTTACACTTTCACTTTGCACAAACATGGCCACGTAAACAGCACAGTGCTTTTATTACCTTTAATTCACAAATCAGTTCATGTACGGTGCTTGAAATGCTCCTGATTCAGTTCCTGATGAGAAAGCGTTTGATTTTGGCTGTGTTCTGAGTGCTCCTTAGTCAACTAAATAGTCTCCCTAAATAGTAAAATACTAATGAGTAAGGAGCTATTTTATAAAGCGTGCTGTTTGGATTACGTACGTGCCAAAAATAACCTGTTAAGGAACATTCTGAACAACGAATTAATATGGCATTAACCCCCAAATATACCAAATAATCACAAAACTAATTCACATTTAAATTTAAAGGCAAAGAGAATAAAGCTAAAACTTAAGAGAGTCAGGAATAAACGAGGTTCAAGCCCGTACCGCCAATATCTTTCTTTAGCAGTGAAGAAGCTTCCATTAAAAGAAAAGTTAAACAAAAATGTATCTGCATGCTGTCATTATACTGCAATTCTTGGACAGAAAGAAAATTGGAATTGGCCGGTCAAATGTTTAAAAAATGGTTAAAAATCATCGGACTCTCTCCATCTGACTTATTTATCTATATACACACCTATATGTGTGTGTGCACACTATTTATCTGTCTATCTAGAGGCAGCTGAGCTAATGGAGTAACCCGTAAGTCCTCCCGTGCTAAATTTTACTCACAGGGTGTTAATGTTAAGCCCTGGGCGTACCCCCACATGGGATAACATGTAACAGGGAATTACCCTGTGTGAAGTAATGTGGATGGCTGTGTATTGTTTTACTGCTGAGCAGAAAACCGGAGCAATGCCAGTCCTCCACGGTATTTTATACATCTGTGCTGCTCCATCACAGCACCAACCCAAGTGTGCTCCAGGGGCGGTAAGGGGCAAGAATTTAGCAGCATTAGACCCCGCTAATCCCTGTCTGGACTGAAAGAATGGCCTCTCTCCTGTTCTCTGTATAAGTGCATTTAAAGTGCTGTTAGTGTTCAGGGTCAGCCTGGTGTTCTGACCACTCATTCTTGTGGTCCACTTGGCTCCTAAAGAAGTCGAGAGCGGATTCTCTGGTAGAAAACGTAATTCAGGGTCATGCTTCACCCTCCTCTGGAAAAGCAGCTACGCCATTAACAGTCATTATGGGCGCAATTATTTTATATTTAGGGTTGCTAATGCATATGGAAAACAATGTAATCGTAAAGGAAAGGGCTCAAGATGAAGATTTAGGCAAACTCTGTGGTCTGGAACCTCGGGTTTGGTTTGTCCTAGTTATAGTCTACTTTTTCAGTGATATTTTGTGCCAGTTATTGTTATTGTATTGTTGTGCCCACGGGACGCCACCCACACGTTAACAGCCGGTATGTGTACTGTCTCTTTAAGAGCTCCTCAGACGGAGTGTAGTAACTCCGTGCATTAGGCTGAACTAGATAAGTCAAAATTACTGGATCCAGCTCATGTACTTTAGTTATCCTCTTTATTTCTGTTAGTAATGCCTCCGAGCTTTGGTTCTTAAGTTCATGTATGAACATCTAGAAAAGCTCTAAGAACAACTTTATTACGGTCGTTGAACTACATAAACTGAGTAGTGAAGTATGCAATAAATATGAGTACGAGTTCCACCTGCTTATATTTCGCCTGCTAAAGCTCACTGCTGTCCAGGTTCGAGGGAAAACCTAACGTGGATGTAAACCCGAGCGTTACACCACTCGTTCATCGTGCATTCTGGTGTTGTTTCTCGTTGAGTGAGCATCACCCCGCACCTTCATCCCAAACATTTGGGATGTTTTTTGTGCTTGTTTATTTAGTGTGAGAGAGAAATACACGTGAGGGAGTCCTCACATGATTTACTCTTTCAGCAGATGTTTTTTATTATGCTATCATATGCACACCGTCCTATCCCATGCTTCATCTGGAGCAGCGGAGGCATTCACAGAGAATCAGAAAACTGATGGCCAATGAAGAGGCGACTGGTTAAAGTGTAAATATGATATTACCTGCGAAATAAAAAATAAGGTTATGCACAACTGTAGTTTGTAACAGAGTGCCGTCTTGATGCATGAGGCAGTTTCAATGTCTCGTTAATTCCGGACGTATTTTTGCACTAATTACAGCCCTGTGTTTTAAGTGTAAAATGTAAGTAGGAACCGATTAACGCAATCAAAATTCTGTTTTTAAATAGTTAGTTTGAATATGTGAACTGTTGAGGCGGAACAACTCTGTTAAGAACAACAAATTTAATGAGACATTTAAAACAGCAACGCCCGGCTGAATATGTGGAAATTCACAAAGCTAAGAAAGGCAGAGTGGTTCAATCTAAAGCTAGAGAAAGAGCACAGAGTCAGGAACGAACCAGCAACCCTGATAACTTTCCTTAGCAATGAAACTTTCATTAAAAGAAACGTTGAACAAAAAATGTTTTTGTATGCTGTCATTTATATTTTTTTGACAGAAAGAAAATCTGAATCGCCCAATCATGTAATAGAAACAGAACGGCCAAGATAAGTGCATTTCTATTCAAACTATATATATCACTATTTAATATTTTGTTAAATGCTTAACAACTTTCACAAATCTCGTTGTACAGTCGATTCCGGTTAATTGGACCACCGCTTAATGGGACCAGCTGCTTATTCTGACCAAATCCTAAAGTATCGAAACAAATCCTATTATATGTAATATATGTAATGTCATTCGGTTATTTGGACCAAAATTCCACTTAATCGGACCAAAGAACGTGTACAGTATGTAATATCCGTAAATAAACTCTTCGTCTCTGGCATAATTACAAGACAACTCCCGAGTTTCTCTCCAGCCCTCTACTGCCACCTGCAGGTCTTTACCTAACATTTACATTTACTACAAAAACAAGCCACAAGTCGCCACTTAGCCACAGCGAAAGCGCATCAGATCACACTGGATAAGTTCTTCAAACGTTGACTGGAATTTAGTAAGAACTTGTTTTTAAAGGTATTATGCTTTGCATGCTGAGTACCTTTACATTGTGTTGTAGATCGTTTCCAAAAACTTGTTTGCAAATGTATTTTTCAACGAACAAAGTTTGTAAGTAACAGTAGTTCTTGTTTGTACGTTCCCTATACGTGTAAATCGCACAATAAAGGTTTAATAAACATTTAATATATTACACCCGTCTTGTAACATAGGGCCACCCGGTTATTAGGACCAAAATGATCGCGTCCCGATGTGGTCCGATTAACCGGATTCGACTGTACTTGATAAAGGTTTGCCAAATCATTCATTGCCCATGTGGTTATAACAGCTATTAATGAATGGCGGTTCTTAATGCATTGCTGCCTGAGGGATTGAAGATCACAGGCATTCAGTTTAAACTTGCACCCTTGCCCTTTATGCACTGACATTCTTCCTGATTCTTTAAATCATTTAAGGATATTATGCACTGCAGAGGGAGAAATATGTAAATCCCTTAAATTATAATGTTTTTAATCCTTTGACCATCATTACTGATCAAGACTCAGCCGTTCCTTTACGCTGATTTTGTAACAATGATTACAAATCATCTGTTGACATCACCTGTTTGAAATCACATAACTAATCACATTACTAGCTCTAAATTGCCGACATGTAGTTGGTAGCACATTACAAATTGTATTGTTTTGTTTTTTTAGCTTTCAGGGGATTAATTTTAATCATCAATTAACAAGTAATTCATGATATAAGGAGATGTAGAGAATTATTCAGAAAAAATGCAAAGATGTTCAAATTAATTATACTGCTCACAAAAAGGAGGGGATATTTCAAAATGAGTATGAAGCAATTAAAAATAGAAGCATATGATTAATCAAGGTCATCAGAAAAGTAAATGAAAAGTGGAAGAAAGTTCAATTATGCAAATGAGATGCAAAGTCAGTTATGGTGACTAAGTAGCAAGTGATATATTCATGGGGTGAACAGAAGCAAACTGTCAAACTGGATGAGAGTATCACACATTGACTGTTCAGTAGGGTGTATGGTCACCCAAGGCTGCCAAAAGACAGTGATGGGGCATAGACAGGATCAGCAAACCCTGGTTTCAGCAGTATGTTGGCTTTAGTGAAGAACTGAACAGGTAGCATTTCAGAATAATTATTTATTATAAATATAAGCGATAATAAATTGCAGTTGAGTTTAGTTTTTAAAAGATTTGAAGGCATTTATGTGCATAACATACTGCTTTTAAATATCACCAGGAAACATGAGTTCCTACAGTAGCTACAGAATCTAGCAAGTCAAATGGGACCCACTGGGGTAACCACACCACAGTTTAAATACCACCAAAAAGTGGGTTCAATTCACAATGGGTCATTATTGGATTGTTTTTATCACTTTATTGGTCTTATAATAATTTGTATTAGTTTTGACTGCTGTTCTGTCTTTCAGTAAGAATGATATACAAAACAAAAAATAAATAACAATCATATTCATAAGTATGCAGTACAGTATAGAAATTGTATTATATCATATATTATATCACATAATATAAAATAATAAACCAATAATGTTAAGGTTTCCTACATAATTTATTTATTGTTGACAATAATAAACATTGTAATCTGGGATTACCTGTAACACTGTCAGTTCATATAATGTAGTTATTTATATAATGTATGTCTTCATTTTCTCCACAATGAAACATTTATCTGCTTTTTCTGAACTGTTCTGAACTGAATGTCCTGGCTTGTTAGAATTTAAATAAGTGGTGACAAATGTCCAGATTGATAACTGGAAAACACCATAAAAGGCCCTTTTTAAAGAAGTAAAGCGAACAAATGTGTGTTAAAATTATCACATGATTAAAATATTTTAAGAAACCACAGGTCACAAAGAGTAACACCTATTACAAAGGGTTTTAATAATAATAGTCATTACTAGACACACACACATGCATATCAAAATTGATCCTTAAAGAAAAATTGTTTGTTTACTTAGCATCTCATCAGTACAAAAGGGTATTCATCACAGGAGCATGGTTATATCAGTAAATCAGACACGCTCACACTGGGAGGGAATTTAGACCGACCACTTAACCTAACGCATATCACTGCGGAGGAAACCAGAAGGAGCACTGTTATATAGGACATAAAGCCAAACTATTGCACCTCACACATATTATACTTATAGAACAGTTCAATAATACTCTTACTCGTAACAACGAATACATTTTTGTTTGTCAAAAGAAAAAAGAAATTAGAAATTATTTTAGGTTTGTTGTCAATTAACAATTAACATGTTAAATACTCCCATACCTCCTTCTTTTTTTAAACAATTGACCATTGACCATTAATTCTTCCAATCACCTAACACTTGTAAAGTTGTAGAGATGAGGGCTGATATATGCTTCCTTCAAGACTAGTGAAAGAAATACATGCTTTAATATTTTTATTATTGTATATTACATACGAGGCACTATCTGTTTTCTCACAGTTGCATCCTACCTGAAATGCACATTACTTTGATTACAAGCTCTTAGTGAATACAGTTTTCTTATATGGCTTGATCCTATTTGTAGATAGATTCATATTTACTGTACAGGATTTACCCTTTCACTCCTGACTGTGCATAAAACATTCAGTCCAGCAGCCAACCGCTAAAACATCTCTATTCTATATCTACTTTTCCCAGAAACAAAAACTTTATTCCAGTAAGCCGTTCTGCTTTTTTTAATTAATCCAGGTCACTTTTTGACTGTACTAGGCTCTTCTGCATTGTTGCATTTCTTTGCTGGTAGTGTCTGGGAGATTCCATAGGGGACATGAGCGCCCACAGTACCCAGTTCAGCAGCACCCTCTATATGGAACATTTGGTCATCGAAGAAAATGTGGGGCTTGATCTTAGCCAGCATAGGTCCCTTTGGGGCTCCAGCCAGGAAGAGGGCTTCATCAGTCTCCAGGCCCCAGGAACGCAAGGTCTTCAAGGCACGTGCACCTGAGCTGGCTGCACTACGTGCAGTCACCAGGTAGGTGCGGATTGGACAATCCATACGCTGCCCTTTGGCATAGAACTTCTTTTGCAATTTTCCTAAAGCTTCCAAAAATCCTTTTAATGGCCCCTATAGTGCAAAGATCAAAATGTTTACAATTGCAGTGAAATGTTAGTTAGTAAGCTAGGAAGTAAGCTGTTAATCCATATTAGATCACTTACATGATCAAGTGGCTTGTTTTCATGGGTTTTTTCATGTTCGAAAAATTTGTCCAGGCCCTGTGTTTTAAAGATTCTCTCTGACTCATCTGAGAACAGCACTGCATCTCCATCGAAGGCCACTCTCAGCTGAGTTTCTGAAACCTGGGTTGTTTTCTCAGGTTTGAACATTATAGCTGCTGCAATCCCTTAGGGACCACACAAAGCAGAAATTTTAATTATGTCATTCAGTGGTAAATGTAAATCTATGGCATAACCTTTAACCTTCGTTCTCACCCTCCTCTAAGGCCTCTCTCACTTTTGTTGAGTCAGCAGAAAGGTAGAGGTTGGTGTGGTATGCTTTCAGGTACCCTATAGGACTGTTTCCTCCGGTCATACAGAAGCGCTCAATAAACAGCTCTAATGAAGACAGAATAAGATTTAATTGACAATTTCAACTGAAGTGTGAAAGACTGTGCCAACTGTCTTTAACGCTGAAGGTCAGTCCGTCCAATATTAATAGCTGAAGAGATCAGAGTTCCAACCTGTTGTCTCCATCACACATACAACAAGTGCCATCTCAGCCAACATTCTTACATTACTAAACTCCCCACCTCACCCTACCTCACCCGACCCATTTTAGTTTTACACTTACGGTAATGGTTGATCGAGTTAATGAGTCTGATTCCAACATGGGCATGATGGTTGGTCATCAGCACTATATCGAAAAGTTCATCACTGTCTGGGTAAAGTTTTCTCAGCTCAGCATTGACTGCACACAGAGCCTGGGGGTGACAATACATTATACATGTTACTCATGTCTGTATTTTCTGCCTTTTCCTAAAAAATGGCATTTCACAAAGAAAATTTGTGTCAAATCAACAAAATAGATATGTTAATATTATAACATGACATATCCCCCAGACAAAAATGTGCCACCTTGAGTGTTTAAGGTGGTTGAAATTTCAGACTACTGCAGTTGCATGAGAATGATCGGGGTATAAATAACTGCGGGTTGGGCAACTGGTTTCATAGATTGAGTGGAGGTGGTACAGTGAAGTGAATGTCTCGTTTAATGTGCGGAAAATGGGCGATAAAGGCGAAAAGATGGTAATTTTTGACAAAAAGTATTGACTGCATTAAGAAAAGTGAATAAGTGGTTGAATGAATAAATGTAGACAGTATGTTGACTCAATTTCTGGACCTTGATGAAAGGGAAGGCAGGTCCTGGTGCAAAAGCTTTAGTCTCATGGTCGATCTGGTACTTCAGATACTCCTCCAAACCTTTTTGCTCATAAATCTGCTGCTCCAAGTCCATGGTGAAGAGGACACGTGATGACACAGCAATGGTGATTGCATGTTGAGGGCTGGGATACACACAGGAAAGAAACAAGCACTTTGGTAAATAAACTAATATGTAATCAGATATGTGGGTAATAGTGCATTGAGTAAAATCAGTTGCAAGGGGATAGACTATGTACTAAAGACGAAATGGACCCTATGTATCACAAATAATTAATCACACTATATCAGTCATGCCTGATGATTTTTAAAACATACACACACTTACACACACTTCCTTTTATCAACACTTAATGTTTGGGAACTGACGACACTAATTGATGAAGCTTTGTGGGTGGAATTCTTCCCCATTCTTGCTTGATGTACAACTTCAGTTGCTCAACAGTCTGGAGTCTCAAATGTCGCATTTTGCACTTCATAATGCGCCACACATTTTCCACATTTTCAATGGGAGACAAGGATGGCAGCATATGTTGCTCCAAAACCTGTACATACCTTTCAGCATTAATGGTGCCTTCACAGATGTGCAGGTTACCCATGCCATAGGCACTAACAAACCCCCATACCATCAGAGATGCTGGCTTTTAAACTTTGCGCAGATAATAATCCAGACAGACCATCTCCTTTTTGGCCCGGGGGACACGACATCCATGATTTCCAAAATCAATTTGAAATGTGGACTTGTCAGACCACAGGACACTTTTATTTTGCCGCAGGCCATCTCAGATAAGCTCAGACCCAGAGAAGCTGGCATTGTTTCTGAATGTTGTTGATATATGACTTTTGCTTTGCATGGTAGAGTTTTACCTTGCACTTGTAGATGGAGCGACAACCTGTGTTCACTGACAGTGGTTTTCTGAAGTGTTCTGCGTGGTTATAACCATTACAGAATGATGTCGTTTTTTTAATGCAGTGCCGCCTAAGGGACCAAAGGTCAATGTTGGTTTACGGCCTTGCTGCTTACTAGCAGAGATTTCTCCAGATTCAAAGATTCTGAATCTTTTGATCATATTATGGACTGTAGAAGATGAAATCCGCCGAATTTGCAACAATTTGGGATTGGCCTTTTAGGATAGTGTAATATTGTGAAGCTGCTTTGAGACAATGCTACATTGTAAAAGGCGCTATATAAATAAATGAACTTGAACTTTTGGTGAACCTCACCCCATCTTTGCTTGTGACTGAGCCTTTCAGAGATGCTCCCTTTATACCCAATCATCACACTCACCTGTTTCAAATTAACCTGCTCACCTGTCGAATGTTTAAAACAGATGTTTTATGAGAATTCCTCAACTTTCCCAGTCTTTTGTTTCCCCTGTCCCAACTTCTCTGGAACGTGTTACAGGCATCAAATTCAAAATTAGTGAATATTTGCAAAAAACAAGTTTATCTGTTTGAGCATAAAATATCTCATCTTTGTAGTGTATTAAATTGAATATGGGTTGAATGATTCCAAATAATCATATTCTGTTTTATTTATGTTATGTTTTATACAACATTCAAACTTCATTGGAATTGGGGTTGTATAATTTTTCACTTTACTAGCTAACCATAACATAGGGATTCTTCCAAGTAGAGCTGCAGTTGATTGTGTTGTGCAATAAAAGCATTTTGCATAATAACAAATCTTGTTTTTTCTCTTTATAAATTGTAAATGTACATTAATAGCAAAGAAGGCATTGTTTAGAGAAGTTGTGCAATCATTATAAGTTGAGTTTAAGTTCACTTGAAGTGTAATACGACCATGCGATATTTAATATGCTGAAATATTGAAATGCACCAAGATTGAGTAATACTACAGACACTTTTTTAAACATTTCATAACCACATTACAGTAAAATTGAACAGAAGCTGAGCTTCCCATGAAGTTTTAAAGCAATTACCTGTGCACTATCTAGGCCTCCAGGAATGAAAGTGTAGGCTAACAAGTTTGCATTTGATGACTGAGCACAGTATGTGTGACCTTTTAAAGAGAATGCAAAGCAACAATCAAATATAGCATATACAAGAAAATATTATAAATGTACAGTGGAGGCCAAAGGTCTGAGACCCAGGAGTAACGGAGAAGGGGGTGATGGTGGTCCTGTCTATCTGGGTGGATATGTCTATAAAGTGTAATACCAGGATTATTAACTAATATCAGTTTGCCTATTTATTGTTGTAGAGGAGTCTGTTCGTATAATGTAAGAGCTTATCATCTAACAATGTACTGAGGGTTATGTGAAAGTCAGGAAAATTGCCAGAAACCTCACATACGCAGTCAGGAAAGATTTGCATTTTGTTTAAATGTTATGACAAAAGGTGTGTCCTTTCCTAAGTTGGGGTGGAGGGGGGATGTGATTGTGGGTGAAGTGACAGACGGCCCTGATCAAACTACTGCCCAGGGCCCATACTTTGGTGGTACACCCCTACTGACATCACAAGTAAACATGCTTCTGTTTAAAATAGTCTTAAATTTAATAGGATGTTTTTCTCATGAATCATAAAATCAGCATAACAATTTGACTGTACATTAAATCTTAAGGTGATGTAGGCCGAATCCTTTAAAAGTTAATTGACAGCTTTCAGAATGTAGGTACTGGAGGTTGCCCCCTGGGGAGCATTTCAACAGAACTTTGCTTATTTTGCTTGGATTTTAAAATAAAACAGGAAGGCAGAAGCACATGTAAGAAATGTGAACATTTGAGGTCAGTTTTTATTTACTCTGTGTATTAAGAGTGAATGTATGGTATATAAAAATAGACAAGCTTAAGAGGATTGAAATTAACAATATGTAAATTGAAACATTTATAAATAGGGGGCTTTTTACAAATGACTGGGCTGCTTATTGTTTTCAAGTTGTTTTGTTGTGTATTGTTTTGTGGTGAAAAAAAAATACTATTTAAAGCAGATTTTTCATAAATTGTATGCCACACCCTGACAAGTAATAAAAGATACTGCTTAATCATGCTCTTGTTTGTACGCCACCAGCATTTGTTTTAAGACAACACAGGAAGCCTAAAATCCCCTACAATTTTATGAATATGCGATAATTAAACGATAATCACATTGTTTATACCATTAATTAATCTAGATGAATTTTAATATTTATCAAATCAAATGAACAAATATCTCACTACTGTATCGTGCTGTTCATTAAACTACTCCTGGCAAAACAGCGCAGTGCAGCTGTGCAAATTCTGCTTTGAAGTGTGTGTGTCTGGGAGTCCTCAGCAAACATTTATGTATTTAAAAGACAGGATGAAAGATAAAACTACTTGTAAAAGAGGCTTTGAATATGTCGTCTTGAGTAACGGCCAAATACACAGGCTTTATTGGCAGTGCAAGTGTGGGAAGGTGCATTCTGAGTTTACTGGACAGGGCGCATTTTTTGTTTGTCCTGCCCTGAAGCAGTGCTTCCCTTGTAATGATGACAATAAGTTATCTGTACTCAAATGTCCTCCACGAGTCACCAGATCTGAATCCAATAGAACACCTTGGGGATGTGGTGGAACAGGAGAGTCAAATCATATGCATGTGAAGCCGACATATCTGCAGCATCTGCATAATGATATCATGTCGATATGGATTAAAATCTCCATGAAGATTTCAGGCAATTCTGAAAGCAAAAGGGGGGTCCAACCCAGAATGATCATAGTGTACCTAATAAAATGGCCGGTAGATAGAACGATAGATTCAACGTCATTGCACAGTACAGGTGCATGGCAACATTAGCATACCATAAGTGCAAATAGTAGCATAGTGCAAATACAGAGTGCACGAAATTAAATATCCCCTAATGAAATATCCACTCGTTTTTGTGAGCAGTGCAGCAGCATTGTGCAAATATAGAATAGGAAAAGGGATTAAACTTACATCCAAATGGACTAGACTTCAATATCTTTCACTCAAACATTTCCATACTGCTTAATCCAAATAGAAATTGCATGCACCAGTCTTATCAGAGGGCACATTCACACAAGTGCCTGCATACACACGGATGAAAACCTGGATCAAACCTATGTAGACTCGAAACTCCCCAGGAAAAAAAATGTACTGTGAAATTTGATACTAAAACTGTAAATCGCTTAACACTTTCACAGTTTGACCATAAAGTACACAGTTGTATTATGAATTATGATGGTAATTTGGTCACTTCATGACTCCACTGTCAAATTTCATAGCACAATTGTAAACTTGTTTGATTATGAACTGACCATAAATTATTTCACAGTTCTATTATGAATTTTTAATGGTAATTTGGTCACTTCATGGTTCTACTGTCAAATTTCACACTACATTTTTTCCTGGGCCTGTTTGGGCCAGTGTGCATAATAAACATGCAGGACGGCTTAGTAATTTCCAGGGTGTTTACA
>JAUZSV010284023.1:0-11991 GCA_034780495.1 Parotocinclus cesarpintoi
AGAGCACCGTCCATGTTTGTTAGGAGTTCAATACTAATAATTGTAAAAGAGACTATTATTCTACACTGTCAGCATTAAATAAATAGTTAGGTCAAGCCAAAAAGTAATGGTGAGTAGAAATTATGAAGAAATATGAAAACTATTCCATGGTCAGGAAATTAAAACTATTCTCAAAGTAAAAAAGACAACAGCCATCAAAACAAACTTTCTTTTGTAATATTTCTACTGATTTCCTTCACGTATTACCAGTAGCATCTCCTGTTAATTCATAAACTACTAAATGTACAAGAACCTAATGCTGAGAATTTTCACAAAAGTATAAGATATGGTTTTGATTGTAGTTTAATAATGTATTTCAAATCTTTAATGTTCCAGAGCAACATAATTATTTGATAATTACCAGGCAGGCAATGTATCTTCAAGGAATGTAGTATGCCCTCATCACAGAAAATAACTTAATGGAAACAAAATAGCAAATGAAGTCTTGAGTACAAAGACTAAGATGAAAGTCAACAAAGATAGTAACATTTTATTTGCCTATTGTATGGTGTGCATCTTAGAGTATCATGTTACATTGGTTAGAAAACTATCCAGCTTGCTAGGTGGCCTTCCTTCACTTTCTTCATGTATTGATAATGATTCTGCGACCTCATACATTTTCACTATGTATATGGCCGATATCAAGGGTATAGTGAATCAGTTTTTGTTCGATGATCTAGCTGAAATATTAACCTAGACATATACCTTCTCACTTATGATTCTTGGTTTCATTTCAAAATGTTTGTACACAACTGTATAGTATAAAAGAGTAGCATTTATTGATCATTAGGCATCCTAGAATGCACAGTGGAGAACACCACAATCACACCATCTGACATCTAGCCCAGCCCATGATCCTCAGGTACTTCTGTTTACATTAGTTGGCTCTTACCTCTTGTTACCACAGTGCTGCCAACTCTCCCACATTTTACTTTGAACTCCCACTTTCCTGAAATTTGAATTTCATCAAGGTCTTTGGTGGATCCAAGTTTCTAAACACCCTAGTGAGCAGGTTGCTAATTGATTAATAGCATATATGTGATTTTGCTGATTGGTTGTCAACAGATACAAGTTTTGGTCATTTTACGTTGATGACTGTTGCAAGTAGTGACCAGAAATCTGTGTAACTAAAACAACAAAAAGTGCAACAACTATACATAGCAGGGGTAAAACTTACACAAACATGGAGCTTAATGTACAGAACCAATGGTCAAAGGTAACATATGTAATGTTGGTACATAAAAACAAATACAAAATCTGATTTACTGTATTTAAACTAAGTGTTTAAATACTAATAATAAATAAATAAATAAATAAATACATAATCATAAACTGTATTTAAACTACTGTTTCCAACTAAGTGGCTCAATCCTGTGTCACTCCAAATCTCTGTCAAGCAAATCCCTTAAAGTTGGCAGCCTCGTAATGTTATATGATAAGCAAAGTGCATAAAAAGAAAGAAACTAGCGTTTGTTTAATCGCTGCTTTCATTTGATTACATCTTGAGTAATTACATAAGAGCATTTTATAAACACTTGCCTAGCTTCCTGACTAGTAGGCTAAGTTGCCTATTGTCATAAACATATCCTAACCTCATTCCGAGCTTACACCCATGAGCTCACACTTTGCTGTGCGTTCTGCATGATTGCTGCTGCCCTAAGAGATGGAGGGAGGTTGCTGAGGATCTGCACCGTCAGATTCCTCTTCTGCACTGACCTCGTTATACAATTAACATTATCAGTGCGATGCAAGGTAGGTGACCTGTGCAGGACTAATCCCTTGACCTTCAGGCATTAAAATGTCCGTTAGTGGAAGAGCAAGGACATTCTGTTAGCCCTAGCCCCCCTACCCCCAAAGGCTGCTATCACGGGGGGTGGGGGGTATAGGTTTAAGTGTTAGTCTGTAGGGGATTTAAGAACTGACATGACATGGTTGATGGCCAGCAAGGGAGAGTCATGTCTTTCTGGTGTGAGCACACAACATACAGTTCAGTTTCACATTAACAAGTTCATGTTATTTCGGTGTGGTATGAATTCATGATGGCAGTGACCTCACTTGGACAACTTAGAAAGGTCAAAGTGCAGTCCTTCTAGAAGAGCTTCTTTTCAGCTGGAGTATCTTATTATTGATTCAAGAGTGGGGGATGGGCATGTTTTTGATGTTTAGTAAAGTTCTGTGGGTTCATGGGCACAGGTTTCTCATATCTGGAATTTGCCTTTACCCTATGAAGTTCATGGGGCATTTTATGTCACAGTAATTGGGCCAATAAACCATTCTCACCAAGGGGATCTCCTTTAGTGGTATACTCCTTGTGAGCAGTGGTAAACAGTTGGAGGACCTTTTCAAAGAAGATTATATCAGGTCAGGTGCGTTCGGACCTCGATTAACCTTGACATATGTTTAACCATTCTGGTACTGCCACTGAGGCAGTGTTTATTAGGGGCTGGGACCAGAAAGGTCATCAAGGTTAAGACCCCCTAACATTTCAAGCACACAATCCACTATTCTGCACCAGTGAGTGAGGAGCTGAGCTTAGGCTTCCTGTGGTTCAATTGTCACAGTGCTAACTTTGTCTCATCAGACATATGAAGAACAAGATTTTTTTTAAAGCTTAAAGCTTCATAAAATGATCATAAAACTTTCATTTGAAATGTCTGTCGTAGGTCCACAAGGAAACTGCACCAAGCAAAGAAAAAAATTTATGTAAACAAATTTGAAAAATGTTTGTTGGTTATAATTAGAGGCCCTTTGATTAAAATTGTACTTATTATTTTAACAAAATGAAACTTCATTTTTTTTTAATTCAGAACAAAGCATGTTTAGCTAAACTCATTATTGGTGTACGTTGTATAACATTGAAGATTGGTAAAATATTGTATTTAGTAGTATTTAATAAGATACTGTGTGTTGTGTAAAAAGCCAAATACTGCAGCTTTGCCAATATATGTATTTATTTCATATCAACATGGAACACTGCACAAGTATAAATGGGAGCAGAACAGTATTAATTATGTGAGACTGATCACCGGTTATGGGCCGATCCCAATAAAAATTAACTGATTCTGCCCCCTGGCTGTCCAGTGCATCTCTATTCTCTTCTTGTTTATTCCCTTGTGTCTTTTATGTGCTGTGTTGCAAAGACACAGTTCTTCTTAATTCGTTGTGATAACTAAAACTTTCTGCACCAGAGGATGTGTTGTGATTTGCAACAGCTGATGTATCTGGCTAGGTAAAATATGCATTAACATGGTTAGCAACCTTAAAAATAAATATAATAACCTTATCTGAAGCACAGCTGTATATACAAACAGACATTGTCCATGTAAATGTAATAAGATACCTGTACCTGTATTTATTCTGTAGTTATACCTGTAGTATATCAGATTGTTTATAGTGTTTGGGATAAGCAGAAATAATTGGAATTGTATAAAAAATAGAAAGCAAGCATGAATTCATACACTCATAAGCCACAACATTATTACCACTGACAGATTGAATAACTTATTACCTCATTACAAATATATCAATATCAGTCACTGATAATGTATCAGTCTATATTTCTGGAACTAGAACACAATAACTAGTCAAGTCAAGTCAGATTTCTTTATAAAGCGCTTACAATGGAGCATTGTCACCAAGCAGTTTTATTACATTAACATTATTTTATCTTATAAGGCCAGTCCCAAATTAAGCAAGCCTAGGGTGACAGTAGCAAACGCCCTAAATGTTGTAACGAAGAAACCTTAGGACGACAAAGATACAATTAAATAGTTACAAAAATGTGAAAAGTGTACTTATTTTTGTATGTGTATACAGTATGTCAATCTTGTCCAAATTGACTTTGCAATTAGTGTTACTGCTGTATTAAACATGTTTAACAAGTATTTGCTTCTAAACATTGACTCTTAAACATTCTCTTTGTTGAAAGAAATTTAAAAGGTTTAATTTAGCAACCATTTTGTCTGGCTGACTTAAAATGCATTTGTCATAAGATCATACTGTGAGTCACTCATGTGTTTGTAAAACAACTACCACTGTTTGATTATGGAAATTCCATGCATTTATGCTTCATAATTAGCAGTGATAATACAGTGCAATAACAAAGATCAGCAATTACATGTGTCATCTACAGACTTTTAGCCATATAGAGTTTGATCCTAAAACTGAATGTGTATCTAGCCCTAATATAATTATGTTGTTCTACTGAGTAGGGTTTAGTTTGAGCTATGAAAGAACAGGCCTACTATAAAGGTTCAATTGAGAAAAAGTACAACATTGTGACGTCAGTGCTTGTTTTCGAACACTACAGTACAAACAACGTTTTCCTCTTAAGATTATTTAATATGCTGCTTTATGGCAAAACAAAGTTTATTTCACTACCATATTAAATCACAATGAAATATAGCAAACCACTTTAGGGGTGGTTTTTAAGTTTTAAATAATTTAATCTTAATTTCTAGAGACCTACCCAATGAAGACTATCAGTTGTGCTTTGTTGAGTTTCTAAAATAAGACATTTAGGGGGTCGTTGTTTCTGGGCAAGTCATATATTTTTTTTTATGAATTCCACTAAAGTACTCAAATTAAATACACTGGTGGAAAGAATGTGGGCTAAAGGAAAACATAGCCATAGATATAGAACCTAACATTAAACAAACTGTATTTGAATTGAATTCCGTATTCAGAACTCAAACCTCACTGACTGCAGTGCTGGGCTGGTATTAGAGCCACCCAAGCACCTGGCTACATGCATAATATAAGGGATAAGCAGAGAGTTAACAGACAAAATATAGGACAGAAGAATTTAAATCAACTGTCAGTTTTTCACACACATCGCCAAGTAGGATTAAAAACAGATAAACCTTGGTCTTGTTTGAAATCGGAGAGTCTTAGTTTTTAAGCCGTATGTCACAAAGATGTAAGAACATTTTGTATGCTGTGTTGACACATGACTGCTTCTATATTTACAACATCCAAGCATTGTTTGGATAAAAACATTTGGTTTACGGATTCAGATGCCACAAGTTATATTCTTTTCTAAAATCACTGCACTTAGGGAGGACAATAATGCTGAAGAGAGTAAAGTTATTCCCCGAAGCATTCAATGTAAATATGGGACAAAGTCACATTTCTGTTATGTAAAGGCTTAAAACAAAATGCTTAAGATGCATAGATGAAATAAAGACAGAAAAAATTAAAGAAAAAAAAAGAGCAATCACACTAACCCTTCATGTGCATATGTGTGGTGCTGAGTCCCTGTGCATATGCTATTGTATTGTTCATGAGAAGAGGTTTATGGATGCATAGTGATTCATCATATCGCTAAATAGGACAAAAATTGGAACGATTTTATTATACAAATTGCTAAAAGTTTGACAAGGACACATTAATATAACTGATATTGATCAAATATTGTGTCTTTGATATGAATCATAAAATCAGGGCTTTGTGCAGGGCAGCAAAATTCACAAGACACCAATCCATTTTGAGGCACACGCTAACACACTTATTCACTCACTCACTAATACTGGAATACTTTAAGATACCAGCTGACCCAATGCATTCTCTTGACTATGTTAAGATATCACAGTACCTCAAGAAAAGTGATGCAGACACAGAGAGAACATGCCAACTCCACAAAGGCAATGTCTCTGGACTGTACAGTGACAGTGCTAACCACTGTGCAGCCTTAATGTAATTTATCCATAGTCAGTTTAAACAATTCTGAAATCACAGCACATTAAGATGGTCTGCACCTTTAACTAAAAGATGTTATGTATGCAGTGGATCTGAACGCCACACTGTGAAAACTGAAGGTCTGAATGAATGCCATTAAAACTTTGCTTTCATATAAAGCAAAAGCGATGTTCTTGGCCACTGGACATGAATGAGAGGATAGTGGATTTACTGAAGCCTGTCAGAGGAGCTCCGGTCACAAGACCAGTCCACTGAGCATGTGGTGGCTATGTAATGCGGGTGTGTAATGATTGTATGCCACCTTGTTCATTTATGCAGAACAGCAGCAGGTCAGGACAAAAACATCTCTATGGACTATAGTTGAGCCTACAGCAAAGACAAAAACAGTAAATGCCTTTTTTCTCGTTAACCCTTATTATGCTGGACAGCACTCTGACAGTACTCTGAATGAGGTGCCAACCCAACAGGGATCATTGTCATTGGGCTCGGTCACCGAGACTTGTGAGACTTGACTCTGCCTATGTGGAGATTGCGTACCCCTTATGTCTGTGTTAGTTGGTCTAGCTATGTGATAATATAACCTGCACCATAGCGCCATTGTACATGTAAGTGTCGTTTAACAACCATCCATCTTAAAAAATGACAATAATTTCACAATAGAAAATAAAAATATGTCTTGTAACTCTGGATGCCATCTCAACAGCCAATTAATGCTGCAAATTCACCAGCACAGGTAAAGCAATTTGTGTGCTTGCGTGTTCGCTCATGTTTGGACAAGAGACTGTTCTAAATTGGTTGATATGGTTTGAGACTTTTTTGAGCAAGCAGCTTGTTTGTATATAAGATTTTCTATTGCTTATTCATAATAAGCTATAGAATGGCGCTTGTACGTGTATGTACGTGTACGTGTCCTATTGTAAAAAGTACTTTTGTTTGTTCCCCAGCGTAAAATGACTATGAGATTGTGGTCACGTCTGGTCAACGTCTCTTTTGGTCAATATCCTGTTTCACAGAATGTTAGGAGTAATGCAATTGTTAAACAACGCATAATGGTAGAGAAACAGCACACACCACCAGTAAAACCATCGATTACAGAAAATGTAAACAATTATTTTTCGATGAACAGACAGGATGTTCAATGCTGGAATGAAGAACAATGTCATTTGGATGCAAGCCCATGTATTAGTGCATGCTGTTTAAATGCACTTTCTTATCTTTGATTTTTAATGTAATATTCATGTAATGTAGGGTCAGTCATTCACACTGGGTGTGGGCAAGTAATTTGATACTAACTAGTTAAACTGTGTTGTGTGTGTGTGTGTGTGTGTGTGTGTGTGTGTGTGTTTGGCACAGTGATTTGAATTTTTTTCCAAGCTTTTGTCTGTGTGGAGTTTGCATGTTCTCCCACTAGGTTTCCATCCACATTTCCAGAATCACTTTCTATTAGGTGCAGTCTGCTAAGTGTCCTGGTGGGTGAGAGTGTGTGCCCTGTGATGGGCTAGCTCCCTTTTGAGCGTTAGTTCCCACATTGTATCCCATGCTGCAAGTTAAGCTCCATCCCTCTCAAACCCTGGACAGGTTTAAATAAACATATTAATTAAATCATATTTTCTGTATGTGCTTTGACATGCTATGTCAGGGTCGTATGACTAAAATCCTTAGAGAACCCAGAGCACAGGCATAAGGGACCCCATGGCAGTACATCGCAGGTCTGGGTAGGCCAGCCAGAAGGGATGGACTGCAAGGTATTAACCAAACCAACATATCCTGTTTCATTCCTCATATAAAGGATATAGGAAAGCTAGAATCTTAAGAGCATGCACCCAGACCACATTATTAAAACTAAATAACAATGTAGGGCTGTTATTGTAAAACAAGTTACATAGTATGTGGTTAGAGACATGAGTACAAAAAGAAGAATTCAAGAAAAATTGGGTTGTGTTTTATTATTATACAAACATTATTTAAAGAATACATTGAAATCAGAAGTTCTCTACATCATTTACTGTTTATAAAAAATTCTTGAATAATGCCGCAAAAAAGTTTGTGCTGTTTTTATATTTCAACCTGCTCCCTTTTAGCGTTTAAAGAGCTGCATTTGAACGGAAGGCTTTCCATGTATTTTTTTCACAGTTTTATAATGGTGTTTTATGATCACTCTCATCAAAGTGACAGGTGCTTTTATGGCTAGTGCGTCCCGCCCAGGGTTGAATAGATACACGCTGATAGTGATGCTCATTGTCAGGCTGCCAGTGGGGCACAGGATCCTATAGAGAGGGCCGGGCCAGTAAGCTGTGCCTCTGAATAGGCGTGTAAGGTGTCCATGCCCTTTGGTACCCTTCCAGGTGTGGGAATTAGGGGGCAGAAAGCACCTGCAGGCCCTTCACACTGGATCTCATTATATTGCGTGCCACTGCAGCGGACGCGTGAGAGTACAAGAGTCTGGTTTCATTTCACCACAATGTCCGTGAATGTGTTCCGAGATCATTTCTGCACAAAACGCTACACACAAAACGCCTCCTTCAAAGCAGCAGTTTTTGCAGTGTGACAATGAGGGGCTGCTTAGATACCGAAATGAACTAAAATATATTCCCGCAACACTGTTCGATACGAAGATCTTGCTTCACGTGATTTGTTGCCATTACATTTACATACATTCCACAAAGGTTGGAACAAACAGAAACAAGATTACAAAACATTCCTTAGACAAGTTATAACAAATATGACTTCTCAGGTCAAATACTTATCATACTACAGTTGAGCTATGAAATTAAGAATCCAAAATATATTTATGAGGAAGGCCAGCTGAGCTGGCAGATCACCACAGTTTTTCCTGGCATTTTCTCCTCTTACTCTGACACAATAGCAAGGGGCATAAGGAATTTTGGCCAGCATTTAAATTTGAGAACGGGCCAAACCGGCCAAATTGAACACGAGCTCTGCACTCGTCACAATGCTTTTGTTGTTCTAAGCCAACCTCCATAGAGTAGCCATTCCTGTAAATACCCCTGCCTGGACTTCACCTTACAGAAGCGGAAAAATGGCTCATATCTTTAAAGCTACATTTAGACTGTTATTTAGTATGAAGCCTTAGCTCCAAACTCACCTCTTCGACATCCAACATACATGTCAGAGTAAACGTTTCCTCAGGCCATATTATTACAATGGTAATACAAAGAACTTATTTAAGGACAGGTTAAGAAGACTGATGGATTTTAAATGCATCTTTGATACATAATGGCGGGATGTATGTGGCTTTTAAGGGATGAACCCGGCAAACATATGCCCATGCTCAGGGGCAAACAAGGGGGATTTGCAAAGCCATTTGTTGGCCAAGGCCTTTGAAGAGAACAGTATATGGACTTATTATTTTTTTCTCAGCAGGTGAGTATGGCAAAGGTTGCATAGCAAGGGGCCAAAGAAGGAAGAATGGGGTGAGACAAACAAAGGTTCGAGGAAATAAAACATCTTTTATGTTTTTTGCATTCATATTCCCCCAGGTGGGTAGGCGTTTAAAGTGACATAGTGTCATAAGGATCCTACTATTCATTCATATTGGATGGCCTTTGTCAGCTGTGTTGCCATGCTTTGTGATCAATTTAAAAACATAAAGAGATAGTCTAACAAATGAAGCTCAAGCATTGTTTTAGGTCAAAGGGAAGAAGTGGGTGAGCCACTAAGACCCACTTACAGTCAAGGCTTTACTTTTGGAACAGTCCAAGCAATAGAGGAAGCTTTGACACACCCAAACAACGATCACCTAAATCCAACTTATGCACAAAGTCACGTATTTATTTGTTTATTTGCGCAGTTTAAGCTTTATCATTTCCCCCAGGGCTAACAAGAATGCTTTTCTTGAAATGGTTTATTTATATTTTAGTTCATTCTAGTACATAATAATGGGTGTTGTGCAGGCAGTAATGTTAACATGATACCCATCATTCAGGGTGATTTTTGTCTAAGCTACATTTGAATAATAAAAAATCAATCTAAGGCTAATGAGTGCAGATATAGGGGCCTTAAATCTGTCTTTTTGGACCGCTTCCTGGTAAATTATACTAATTCCTCACTGATGACCTGTCACTCTCCTTTTGTATAATGTTATTTCAGGAACAAATTATCAGGAGACAGATAACTACATGACCTGGAGAAACATGCAGCATGTTTGAAAAATTGCTCAGCAGTGACAGAAGAGTGTACTGTCAGGTTATTGTAGTCATTTAGTCATTCTCAGTCAGAACGCTTAGAAATAAAAGGACTGTGCAGTTGTACTGATGGGATTTCAGATGGAGTCCTCATCAACAGCCATTCACAGACATTTAAAGCATCAAGGTGCATTCCATTCCATGCTCTTTTTCCAAGAAAGGGTGGCAGGTTTTCATCACTATGCATTCTATCTAGCCTGTAGGCTTATCTTTTTAACTGCAATGAGGCTTTTGATGGATTACAAGATGCAGTGAAAGGTAAACCTGAAGCCTTTAACCCACAAGAACTTGTATTCTGTCCTTCAAGACAATTGACTTGAGCTACAATAGGGAAAATAGGAAGTGTGTAAAACATTAGAAAATTACATGAGTGATAACACATACAGTAACACTAAATTAACTTTTAAAATGTCAGTCCAGGAGCATTTCAGCTTGGCTTTTACAATGCTGCTTTGAGAGAATTCTACACTGCTAAAAAAAAAAAGGGAACACTTGAACAGGACAATGTAACTCCAAGTGTTTCTTTTATTTTTTTGAGCAGTACATTTTGCCAGTTTTACTGTAAACAGTGATGCACATACATTTTCAGAGATTTTTTGTTTACTTGCACAATCCTAAAATTCACAGTTTGAATCAGATAAATGCACTTCTGACATATTTATTTGCATGAATGTGTTATAATTAGTCCAGGTTGTGAGTAGCTTTCATATATTCTGCACCAAAAACTAATTTACTGTAGTTCCTGTCCCCAAGCAGGCAGCCCACCATGCTTATAAGGAGGTGAGGAAGAAAAGGTTGTTATGAGATTAATTGGCACAGCATTAAACTATTAAAATCTTATCTCAGATAAATCATTAAGGGAAGTCTTGGAATTTATTCATGCTTAATAAAGAGGGCTAACTCCCAATTAGTCTTTGCCTCCATCAGATAGGGATCAATCCAGTATGAAAGGGCAGTGATTGTGGTATGGCTCACTTAAGAGGCCTGTGGTTTTCCTGATTAGCTGTGTCCTTCCTGATGCTGACGGATATCCTGTTGCCTTTCAGTAAACCAGAGCTGTTTGACTAAACAACAGAGACACGAAATCTGGCTATTTTCCACCAGACCCTACAACTTGTTTCCATAAAAAGAAGAGTAAGTTGGTGATATATTCGTTTACTCAAGTCCGATCTGCATTTATGACTACAAAAGCATCAAGCTTTTATATGACATGCGCTCGATAAACACGTGTTCATCTAAACCACGTCGGACTTCGGCACTCATCAGCTCATTCAGGATTCTTAACAGCAAGGCAATACGACAGAACACGATGGTTTTGACTTTAATTGCTAATAAGTAACTCACTTCCTCTTTCAGGAGCTCTTTGATTGGGTAATCATTTGCAGGCACATTTCAATTCTGTAAGTCAGGCTGTGATTTACATTTCATGGCAGATGTCATAGAATGGAAGATAAAAGTTAGGCGAAAAGATGAGCAAGAAAGTATAACATCAATAAGGCTCACAATTTTGATCTCGCATGCAGCACAAATTAAAGCTGATTGTGATACACACTGATGTACAGCACGACACACCAGGCTCAGATGTCATTAATCCAAAGCAGAAGGCCTGTATGTCAGTGTTGATGTTCTGTCTTAAATCTGGAGAAAACAGATAAAACAGAGGTCCACTCTGCCATAATGAATTTCAGATTGAAAAAAAGGCTTGTGGAGGCTTTGGAATAGTCTGGATTTCTTCATTAATTATACGTAAAATATTAACTTTATTTATACCATCAGTTTAGATTGCAAATACATGCTGACTAAACTAATGACACAGAAATAATTCCAGCTTAATTTTTCAAATGGAATACAGTGGATGCCCAAAGTCTGAAACTTCTTGTGAAGCTGCTTCTGATTTGCATTTTATAGAATGATTTTTCTTACTAATCATGTAATCAGTGTTGGGTGATGCAGTGGCTATCAATGTCACCTCCAGTACCAGGTAGCCCTGGCTTGATTCCTGACCTGCATGGTGTCTGTGTGGAGTTTGCATGGTGTCTGTGTGGAGTTT